>BLSH010478150.1:276868-293493 GCA_018402905.1 Glandirana rugosa
ATCTTTATGGCAGTGGCCATTCAGATTGATTCCAAAAAGAGGAAGCGGAAAGTCCTGTCGTGTTACCTCTACTATTGGCTCGTGAGTGAAGTCCAACCCTGTTGTCGAACGTCTTGAAAGGATGGTTTCCTAACTAGGCGACGGCAGTTGTCTAGGTCAGATATCACAAAGTATTTACATCTTATCGACCTGGTGCACCGCCGAAACGTCTAAACGAGACCACTTCGAGGGCGAGAGAGACGGGTACTTCGACGGTGACGGGAACATCTTACTCCGAATTAGAAAAGCCGCCACGTGGTCCAGCTATTCTACATTTATGAAACACTATAGACTGGATCTGTTGACGGCAGCGGATCAATCCTTTGGTAGGAAAGTTCTGCAAGCTGTTGTCCCAACCTGAAGTGAGTGCTCGGTTATCATCTCCATTGTGCTGTCCTGAAAGGCGAAGGAGAAAAACCTTAGTTAGACTTACCGGTGACGGTATTTCTATAAGCCTTTCAGGACAGCAGCTACTTCCCTCCCTAGGTGTTAATATATGTTATTGACTAACTTGGGGTATTAGATGTGTTTATGTCTTCCAGCATGTCGGAGGATCCGCGAGGTTTGACTGAAGGCATGGTGGAAGCTGACGTTTTTAAAGGGGCGTGATACGGCAGTGTTTCCTGTGATGAGGCGGAGCTACGCTCTCTCCATTGTGCTGTCCTGAAAGGCTTATAGAAATACCGTCACCGGTAAGTCTAACTAAGGTTTTTTGATTGTATGATCTCCTTCGATTTTGCATCAGATTGGGAATGCAGCCGATCCACTTTTTTCATCCCATTGTTTAGCTGCAGCAACAGCAGGGCGTGCACCCCTTCTGAAGATCAGTTTTGGAGCCTGCAGGTGCACATCACCTAGAGCAGCCTTTGGGACACTATCATTCTAGAGCAGTGGTTCTCAACTCCGGTCCTCGGGACCCACTAACAGGCCAGGTTTGCAGGATAACTAAAATACATCACAGGTGATATCATTTGCTGCTCAGTGATTGCAGTATTCTAGTCTGCATCTCCCCAAGGTAATACTTAAAATCTGGCCTGTTGGTGGGTCCCAAGGACAGGAGTTGAGAACCACTGATCTATTAAATCCTCTGCCCTTGTTGTTTTGAGTTTGGATAGTAAAACTTTTTTTTTTCTGGCAGTTAAATACCTTATACAGCCCACTTCCCGTTTCATGGCTGGAAAAATGTCTCGGCATTTGACATCATGCACAGCTCTCTCTCTCTCACTCTCCTGAGAGTTTGCCAGGAAGGGGGGGGGGTGAGTCATAAGAGGGCCAATGAGAGCTGCAGAGCTGGAGGCATGCCTCTGTGTGTCTTTGTAAATCCAGGAAGTGAACAGGCAGCAGCTTCAGTTGCCCACATTTAAAATGGACGCAGCCAGACTCAGTGAAGGGAGATTTCTGCAGCATATTTGGCAAGTACAGAATCACAGTATTTATAAAATAATATGCAAAATGGTTGGAGGGAAGCTTCAGAATGGCAAAGATGTTTTTATTACCAATTATGTGAGCAGACTGCAGTTCCTCTTTAATGTGCTGCTCGGAGCCCCTGCAGCCCAAAGACTAGTCTCTGGACTGCCCCCTGTTAAAGGGGTTGTTAAGGCAGTGCATACAATGACTGCCAGCCCCTCTGCTAGTATAACACGTAGTATATACGGCATACCGTTTTCTAAAATCTATCCTCTAAATATACCGTATTCCTTCTCCCAGATCAGCAGTCACGTGACCGCCCATCGCTCTCTCCCTATCACTACTACGGATGTTTGCCAGGAGTTCAAGTGACCTCCCTCCTTAGTATAGTGTATACATCGGAGGAAGAGAGCGACGGGCAGTCACGTGACCGTTGATCTAGGAGAAGAAATAAGGTATTTTAGAATATGAATTTTAAAAAATGGCATACAGTATATACTACAGGTTATCTTAGAAGAGGGGCTGGCAGTGATTGTGTACAGTAATGTTTGCACTGCTCGGAGCGGTGCTACAAGGGGAGGGGCAGCTCACACACAGAGCTGACAGGCGGGGAGGGGAGGGGGGATGGAGGACACAGGAGAGCAGGGCTGCGGATGACGGAGGCACGTAAAATGACCACGGTGTCAGGGCTCAGCAGCCATAACCACTTCAATACCAGGCACTTAGAACACTTCCCGCCCAGACCAATTTTCAGCTTTCAGTGCTGTTGCGCTTTGAATGAGAATTGCGCGGTCATGCGACGCTGTACCCAAACCAAATTTTTATCATTTTGTTCCCACAAATAGAGCTTTCTTTTGGAGGTATTTGATCACCCCATGCGGTTTTTATTTTATGCGCTACAAATAAAAAAAAGACCAAAAAAAAAAAAAAAAAATTTTCTTTGTTTCTGTCACAAAACTTTGTAGAAGTACATTATCTCCATCACTGACATGCACTGATGTGGCTACACTGATGGGCACTGATGAGGCTACACTGACCAGCACTGAGGAGGCACTGATGGACACTCATAGGTGGCACTGATAGGTGGCACTGGGCACTGATGGGCACTAATAGGTGGCACTTTTACGTGGCAGAGGTGGGCACTGATAGGTGGCACAGGTGGGCACCGGTGGTCACTGATAGGTGGCACTGGTGCATACAGCACTGTTAGGGATGGCACTGGCAGGCATCATATATGGGCATAGTGCCATCCCTACAGTGCACTGTATTTCCCTTACCTGGCAGTCTAGTGGGGGCTCCCTGGTGGTCCTGGGCAGCCTCCATGTTGTCTCCCTGGTGGTCCTGGGCGGCCTCCTTATGGTGTCCCGGGGAAGGGGCTCCCTGGTGGTCCTGGTCGGCTCCCTGGTGGTCCAGTGGGGTGATCCTGAGATGGGCTGCGCTCATAAACGTTCAGCACAGCCGATCGGCTCTCCACTGCTCAGGTCCTGAGCAGAGGAGAAGCAGATAAACGGCTCTTTCTATTTATACTGTGATCAGCCGTGATTGGTCACGGATGATCACATGGTAAAAAGCTCCCGATGGAAGCCTTTTACCTCGGTCAGTAATGCGGTGGGTCAGACTGACCCAAGGCACCACAGATCGCCGCGATGCGCGCTCCCGCGGGTGCACGATCGTGGATTATCCTGAGGACGTCCAGTCAGAATAATGAACGCCTATTGACAAATGACGGTCGGGCGGGAAGTGGTCAACTGTGGTCAGTTTACAGGGGTAGGGCAGAACCAGACAGGATCAACCAGGTATTTCACGTGCTAGAAGGGGCCAGATCAATGTATGTTGCTTTTCAGTGTTTTCTTCACAGTTTTTTGCTGTGCTTTCCGTGGGTTTTTTACCGCGTTTTGCGTTTTTTTATCTTTAACTTTTTTTTAATAATATTATATTTTATTTTTTGGGAAAATTTTGTTGCTAGACAGATTTAAACCGCAAAATGCGGCAAAAGCGCGGTAAAAAGGCAGTACTTGCGTTTTTCATGCTTGCCCATTGAAGTCTATTACATGCAAAACACTGCTTTTTGCTTGAAAAAAGTCCCTGACCCTTTTCAAAAATGCAGAGTCACAAAAAAGCATTGATGTGAACATGTTCCATAGGAACCCATGTTAAAAAAATTCCCTGCATTTCTGCAAACTGCATAAAAAAACACACTAGTGTGAATGGAGCCTTAGGGAACAAGATCCTTTTTTTTTTTTCCTAAGGGTAACAAACGCTTTAACACTGTCCTATAAGATAATTATGTTATTTAATTACCAAAGTCAGGTAAAGCTGAGACAGTAGACAATAGAGGGAGGTGACAGGGATGATCTTTTGTTCACCACCAATACCATGGCCTGAAGAAAATTGCCCTGCACCCATTTAGCGCGGTTATTAAATGCTACATTAGTCACAGTGCTGCAAAGGAGGGCACTTTTTGGTGGCTATCTGTACACAAATTTCTGCCCCTTATAATCTTTAAAGCAGTTGTATCCCCTAATTTGTGATTTTTACCTACAGGTAAGCCTATAATAAGGCTTACCTGTAGGTAAAATCAATATCTCCTAAACCTGTACGGTTTAGGAGATATTCACCCTGCATGCAGCCGCTGACGTCACAGCGCATGCACAGTGATGTCCCGGCAAAGGCGCCGGAAACCTTGCCAGGAAAGACATGCTCCAGCACGCATGCGCAGGAGTGACGTCTCGCGGCTCCGGCCACACACAGCGCCCAAGCCGCAAACCCGGAAGGATCCCCCCCCCAGGGAAAATGTCAGCTCCCTCTGCGGGGACCCGGTAGCCCTGTCGGATCTTCGTTCTAAGGTGGGTATTTCATAATGAGCTAGTATGCGGTGCATACTAGCTCATTATGCCTTTGCCTTGCAGGTTTTTTTTTTTTGTAAGGGTACAACCGCTTTAAAGCTCCATTCACATTTGGTATTTTGGGATCTCAGGCAGAATCACTGTGATTCCACCTGAGATCTCAAATCGCACTGCGACTTCAAAATACGTTTGGGTGCCATTTATTTTCAAAGGCATCTAAAACATGCCGTGGTTTTGCAGGAGCTTCTCTTGGGTGACAAGCTTTGCGTGTTGCTGTGATTGCCGCACGATTTATAGCGCGATAAATGCAGCAAAACCACACTGTGTTTTAGGTGCCATTGAAAACAAATGGCACCCGAATATGCATTTTGCGATTGCAGTGTGATTTGAGGTCACAGGCAGAATCGCAGCGATTCTGCCTGAGATCCCAAAATGCCAAATGTGAATGGAGCCCCCAGCTGCGGTGTAGAGATGGTCAACAACAGTGTAGGCCACGTCTTACATGTCCCCATTCACCTAGCAAAACTAGATCTTTTCTGGAACTTCCACCAAGGAAAAATTCTACTTAGTTCTCTTTGTTATAAGTGGTCTGGGAAGCTGTGCTCACCATAGTTAACCCTGTCTGGAGGCAGAGATCTCGGTTGTACTAGATTTGACCATTTGTCTGTCTTAGCAAAAGGGTAAATGTATTCAAGCTGGGCTTCTCCATGGTATGGTAATGAGCACAGGACTCAGCCAGTCCCATGCCCAGCTATAGGAAGACCTCATGTTGAGCTTGCAGTCAGCCATGACATCCTCACCTCAAAAACATCTAAAACGTAAGAAAAAATTTTATTTTTGTTTTTTTTAGGTGTGCTGAGAGAGTAGGAACACAGAAGAAACATATAGTGCTGGTTTCCCATTTTCACTATATAATTAGAAATACACTTTAACTGCCCCACATACATTTACTGTGGCAGGGCAGCTGCTGTGCGCTGGATCCCGTATCTGGTGTGCGATCAGTGCTTCTGGGTAAGGCACAGACACCCAGCTGGGCTGTGATTTGTTACAGCACAAGCTGATGATTGATCGATGGGACCTCAGTCATTCATGGAAGAGAGGTCTGTGTTGTAAACAACACTGAGCTCTTTACGCTGATAGGTGATCTTGCTGTTTATTTATTCCCTCCAAAGGGAAAAAAAGAACAAGATTGCTTAGTAACAGCAGCAGATATTACACATTGTTAGGAACACGGTTAACCCTTTGGTCGCTCATAGATGTTAGCCCCTTCCCAGCCAGTGTCATTAGTACAGTGACAGTGTATATTATTAGCACCGATCATTGTAATTAGTATTACACTATTATGACAGTGTCAGTAAGTGTACCCCCCCTCCCCCAACCAGTATCAGCTAGTGTCAGATTTCCCACCGCACTATCACAGTCCCACTATCGGTTGCTGATCACTTACTAGTATAAAAAAAAACAAAATTCCAATATATACCAGGTAAAATAAGTATTGAACACATCACCATTTTTCTAGGTAAATATATTTCTAAAGGTGCTATTGACATGAAATTTTCACCACATGTTGGTAACAACCCATGCAATCCATACATACAAAGAAACCAAAACAAATAAGTTCAGAAATAATGTAATGTGTAATAAAATGGAATGCCACAGGAAAAAGGTATTGAACACATGAAGAAAGGGAGGCACAAAAAGGCATGGAAAGCCAAGACACCAGCTGAAATCTATCAGTAATTAAAAAACAATGCTGCCCCTCGTCAGTGCAAATTAATATCAGCTGGTTCAGTCTCAACTGATGGCCTATAAAAAGGTGTCTCATTACCAAGGTGTCACACAAGAAACATCTCATAAAAAAGCAAAGAGCTCTCTCAAGATCTTCGCAACCTTCTTGTTGCAAAACATACTGATGGCATTGGTTACAGAAGGATTTCTAAATGTCTGAATGTTCCAGTGAGCACTGTTGGGGCCATAATCCAGAAGTGGAAAGTATATAATTTCACCATAAACCGGCCATGACCAGGTGCTCCTAAAGTTGTCCAAGAGCCAAGGACCACTTGTGGAGATCTTCAGAAAGATCTGGAATTAGCAGATACAATTGTTTCAAAGAAAACAATAAGTAATGCCCACAACCGCCATGGCCTGTATGCACGATCACCACGCAAGCCTTCATTGCTGAAGAAAAAACATGTTGAAGCTCGTTTAAAGTTTGCTGCACAACATTTAGACAAGCCTGTGAAATACTGGGAGAATATATTCTGGTCAGATGAGACCAAAATGGAACTCTTTGGATGCCATAATACACACCCATGTTTGGAGGTCAAATGGCACTGCACATCACCCCAAAAACACCCCCCATATCAACAGTGAAGTTTGGAGATGGGAACATCATGGTGTGGGGCTGTTTTTCAGCATAAGGCACTGGCAAACGTCATGTCATTGAAGGAAGAATGAATGGAAAAATGTAGCAAGACATTCTTGATAAAAATCTGCTGCCATCTACCAGGATGATGAAGATGAAACGAGGGTGGACATTTCAGCAAGACAATCATCCCAAACACAAAGCCAAGAAAACTCTCAATTGGCTTCAAAGAAAGAAAATAAAGCTGCTAGAATGGCCCAGCCAATCACCTGATTTGTATCCAATAGAAAATCTATGGAAAGAAATAAAGATCAGAGTTCATAGAAGAGGCCCACGGAACCTTCAAGATTAGAAGACTGTGGGAAACAATGGGCCAAAATCACACCTGAGCAATGCATGGGACTCGTTTCTCCATACAGGAGGCGTCTGAAGCTGTCATTACCAACAATAGAATTTGTACAAAGTATTAAATAAATTCAGTTAGCGTGTTCAATACTTTTTCCCTGTGTCTTTCCATTTTATTACACATAACTTAATTTCTGAATATATTTTTTTTTGGTGTCTTTGTATATGTGGATTGCATGGGTTGTTACCGACATGGTGAAAATTTCATGTCAATAGCATCTTTAGAAATATACTTAGCTAGAAAAATGGTGATGTGTTCGATACTTATTTTACCCGCTGTATATACCATAGTTTGTTGACGATAAATTTATGAAAAAATTATATTTTTTAATTTTTTTTATTGTCTATATTTTATAGCAGAAAGTAATAAAAACATAAAAATAAAAAGAGGTGATCAAATACCACGAAAAGAAAGCTCTATTTGTGGGGAAGAAAAGGACCTACATTTTATTTGGGTACAGTGTCGCACGACCACGCAATTGTCAGTTAAAGTAGCATAGTGCCAAATAGCGAAAAATGGCCTGTTCATGAATGGGTTAAAATCCTCTGGAGGACAAGTGGTTAAAGTGGATCATGCATTTAAAAAAAAAATATCCTACAGTACCTACAGGGATTTCAAAATTTTACCCGGGGTATCCCTCAACATGCTGTCAAGGGTGTCTAGAACCTGGAATGGTGGCATTGCCTGATCGCTCACGCACTATGGTACTAGGTATGCAGGCACATAGCCATCATTTTGAGGCAATCTTGGAAGTCCCCAACCTTGAATTTTTATGAGATTAAGTCAAGGGTTAAAGAGACCTTAATTCTTATATAAAAACCAGAGCAATATTATTGGTCAGAATGACCAATTTTGGTAAAATTTGGACCCCATGGGTCAAACACTTTCTTCCATCCAAGTTTGACAGACACCCATGGCAACTAGGAATATATGGTTGCCCGCAAATCATGGGTATCCACCAACACCTCCTTCTTCCTCTTTTTCCTTCGTTCTTCTGTACCTTCCCACTGACCCCGCTTCCCCTTCCCTTTTGCTCTCTATTGTTTTCCCTTTCCTTGCTATATTTTCGCAAGACTCAGGCTGGAGATTTTGACCGGCTCTCTATGGAGCCGGTTCACATATCTCCGGTGCAAATTTGCACAGGGGGGGGGGGTCCTGTGCGTCTTTTGGTCCGAATTCAGCCAAAAATTCAGACTGAAATCAGACCCGAAATGGATAACAGGGATGCACCGGACCCCTGCTGGGAACCGCATGTGGTGATAGCGTGGACCCATCCTCAAATACAACAAAATCTATATCACATTAACGACTTTGGCTCCAGAACTTTTTTCTATTCGGGCACTGCGTTACTTTAACTGGCGATTGCTCGGTCATGCAACACTGTACCCAAATTGAATTTTCATTTCTTTTCTCCACAAATAGAACTTTCTTTTGGTGGTATTTGATCACCACTTTTTTTTTTTTTTTTTGCAATATAAACGAAAAAAAAAAAAACGAATAATTTTGAAAAAAAAAAAACAATATTTTTTACATTCTGCTATAAAACATATCCAATAAAGTGTTACAACATCAAAAGTCACCATAAATTTAGGCCAATATGATTTCTGCTAAATGTTTTTGATACAAAAATCCCAATAAATGTATATTGATTGGTTTGCACAAAAGTTATAGCATCTACAAACTATGATATACTGGAATATTTTTTTTATACTACTAATTGTGGCAATCAGCAACTTATAATGGGACTGCAATAGTGCTGCAGTCAATCTGACACTAACTGACGCTGGGGGGGGACTGACTATCTGCAACTGACATCACCAGGGACATTAATATAGTGATCAGTGATAATACTACACACTGTCACTGTACTAATGGCTGGGAAGGGGTTAACATCTAGGGCGATCAAGAAGTTAAATGCGTGCCTAACTATGTGTAATGTGTGTACAGTGTGCTGCTTTTACCACTAGATATTTAAGGCCGGCCATACATGTAGTGAATGTCTTTCCTGTAACCATGGGTTGCAGAAAATAAATTTGCTTGATTCCCCCATTAACACAGATAGTGTTGATGTGGGAATCTCTCCTGCCAGGCCATTGTCTTCTACCGGCAGGGGGGTGGGGGAAGCCGCCCCTGCTGGGAGAAGACAGTGATTGCTGCTAGCGGCTATAGCAGCTGGTGGTGATAATCGCAGGCGAATGTGGCAGGCTGGTTATACCCAAGTTGATCGATCGATCGATCAACTTGGTACATTCAGCCTGCCCATTAATGGTTGGAATCTCGGCCAGTTCAGCAGGAACCATGTATGGCCAGCCTAAGTTTCTCATCTCTGCAAAACACAGAGATCGTTCCCTGTATACACAGCTCTGTGTTGCATGTCAACACAGAGCTCTTGGCTTAAAATGTACACAGCCGATCAACACGTCCCGGCCGTGAATCATTGGCTGGGATTTGCTGATAGGCTCCTGTTGTCTACAGTTACAGCGAGAGCTGGCCAGGGACGTGCATGTGCACCCCCTATACCTGGAATTAGGCATCAACGTACCAGTAGGTCACTTTCCCTACAGCGGCCGCTCGTCTGCAGTACAATGCAGGCGGGTGGTCGCTAAGTAGTTAAACCACTTTGCCACTGAGTTTATTCAGATACATACAGTATGGGGGAAGATTTACTAAAACTGGAGCACTCAGAATTTGGTGCAGCTGTGCATGGTAGCCAATCAGGTTCTAACTTCATCTTGTTCAATTAGCATTTGGTAATAAAACCTGGAGGCGGATTGGTTTCTATGCAGAACTGCACCAGATTTTGCACACTCCAGTAAACCTCCCCCTATGTGTCAATTAAGCTTTGTAAACTTGGTTTATTGCTATCTGACCTGACTTATTTCATACTCACAGTATAAGCCCAGCTTTGTGCAACTCACATCTAAGTTAACTCCTATTTGCAGGGCTGCAGAGCTGGAGGCGTGCCTCTGTGTGTCTGTGTAAATCCAGGAAGTGAACAGGCAGCAGCTTCACCTGCCCACAGTTAAAATGGCTGCAGCCAGACTTACTGGAGGTAGATTTCTGCAGCATATTTGGCAAGTACAGAATCACAGTATATATAAAATAATATGCAAAGTGGTTAGAGGGAAGCTTCAGAATGGCAAAGATGTTTTTTATTACAAATTATGTGAGAACATTGCAGTTCTTCTTTAAATATATATTTCAAAGAATCAATTTAAAACAGTTAAAAAAATAAATAAATAAATAAAGTACAATGGACTCAAAAGCATTATAGTTTCCTTTACACAGGGAGTACAGTTGCATGCAGGGTGTTGCATTGCAGTAACAGGCACTCACATGTTTGCTGTCATATAACACCACAGAGGTCTGGTTCCTGGAAGTGACCCGATAAGTGACCGTATTCCTCTTTCTGTCGGTAATGGCAGACTGGTTTACTGGGGAACCCTGCAGGTTTTTGTAGGTCAGTCGGACGACCTGTAACAGAGGCTAAACATAAAGTTCATGTCAATTATAATTTACCTTGTGTGACTGGAGTCAAGAGTCTAAACAAAGATTTGAGTGACTGCAATGGCCAATGTCACTGCTTTTCCTTTACACCAACCTAAAATTAAGAGGTGTATAACTATTTACATAGAGTAATGGTAAATTGCTACAATTACATGAATGCAGTGCTATCAGTACATACTGTATGTTCATGAATTAGGCATAAGGGAGAGAGGGCTACAAAACTCACCTTCAATCCAGAGCTGTAATCCGCAGAACTTATTTTCTGCCAATAGATTTCTTCAGTTTTCAGTGTGAAATAACAGCCAGCTTCATTCAGCTCATCTTATCTTGGCCCAGGCTGTCATGGACCCGCCCCCAGTCTGCTATTGGACAATTAGAGAGAAGCGACTGACTGTCAAGCTCATCTCTCTGCCGTTTTGTTTTCTCCTCCGATCAATATACTCCTCATTAGCATATGAACTGGTTGTTTCCTTGTGCTGCTTATTTCTCTCAATATTTGAGTTCTGCTGTACAGGGACTGCAAGAGGCTGATTCTGAGTCAAATTCAGGTACTTACACTGCATTTTTGAATTCCAGTTCCAAGATGGAAAAAAACCAAAACATTGTGGTAGAGTTCCCCCACACTGCAAAGGGGTAAAGGCTTGTTAGGTCTAGGGGGAGCTGAAAAGGCCGTATTACTTATTTTAAAGTGTTACTAAATCCACAACAGTAAAATCTGTCTGCATTTGCTGCATAGCATGCTTGCTATGCTCACTGTGTAACTTAAGGGGTTATTCCTCTGTATTGTGTAAAAAAGGCTGTTTGATCTTGTATGGCCAGATACTTCCTTCTTGCCCTGTCTACTATATTAGACTATACTATACTATAATACATGCAGGCAGTGAGGAAAGGTTGCACATGCTCTGTTCGATCTTCCTGTTTCACATGGACACAGACTGCAGTGCATTTCTAGAGGCAGTGATTGTTTATTTGTGAACTGAGCATATAATTGGCAAAGCACCAATGAGCTCTGGCCGGATTGTGGGTGAAGGATCACTGATGCAAAGGAAGTTGCATCATCAGAGAGTGAAATCTTCTCCTATATGAACACTGGGGAAGTCCTGGCTCCTTGCAGCTTATCACCTGACTGCAATATACATATGAAAAAAAGGTATATAGCAGTAGTATTTTGACATAAAATGAAGATTTAGAAGCTGTGTTCACTGTGGAGGGGGGTGGGGGGTTATTTTTATATTGCTGGGTTTAGTAACACTTTAAGAAAAAGTATAAGGTGGAAAAAATGATATAAGGGCACCGTACCGTGATAATAAAAGTACAGTGTATGTGTCCAGTGAGCCATTCAAGACCCACTAGATATTGCTGACTTTAAAACAACACCATATATTCATAAAAATGTATAATTGTATTTATACAGTTAAAATATATGTTAAAAATCCATATACATTAATAATAACAAGTGTCCAAATTGATATTCAAATAGTTGTAGAACATAGTGGATCAACACGTTTCACTTGTAGGTAGCTTCCTCAGGATCCACCATCTATTTCTTCAAAATGGAATATGGGAGCCTATTTCAAAAATCCATCCCTCAAGCTGCCAACATGCCACATACACAACACAAGTGCCAAGGGAAGAAATGGGCTGCCATTTTGCTACATGTAAAACTGAAAGCTGATCTTGCTGGGAGGTAGAGGCACAGCAGTGTTTTAGCATGTCTCCTACTGGGCCAGAGATGTCTTTCATTCATGTGGACACATTGTCGCAGTTTGGGAATGCTGATTAGAGCTGAGGGTGCCCTTGTCCAGCAGTACAATCCCTCGCTTTAGTTTGCGATCTGCCTGCAATCTGTGGATAGTGTAGTTTGGTTTGTGGCTCTTTTTGAGGAGACCCCACTTTGGAAAATTCTGTTTATCATCACTCAGAGACTATAAAAATTGCCTCTTTTTTTTCTCCATATTTTGGCATTTGTATTGCATATGTGGTATGTTGGCAGCTTGAGGGACGGGTTTTTACATATATGCTCCCATATTCCATTCTGAAGAAATAAATGGTGGATCCTGAGGAAGCTCCCAACAAGCAAAATGCATTGATCCATTATGTTCTGCAACTATTTGAATATCAATTTGGAAATGGGTTATCATTAATGGATACTGGTTTTAAACGTATATGTATTTTGTATAATAAAATTATACATCTTTATGAATACATAGTGTTGTTTTGGCACAGGTTAAAGTCCCCAATTTCCAGTGGGTCTTGAATTGTTCCCTGGACACATATACTTTTGTGCACGATTGCTCACTTTAAACCCTGTTCTTGCTGGCTCTGGTGCCATCCTCTTCTCCCTAAGCCTGGGTTCACATATGAACCGCATGCGGCTCACAGCAGGGGTCCGGTGCGTCCTGGTTCACCGTTTCAGGTCCGATTTCAGCCCAAATTTTGGGCTGAATTCAGACCTGAAACGGACCAAAAGTTGCACAGCGTTTTTGTGAAAAACACACCGGACCTGCTGTGGAGATATGTGAACCGGCTCCATAGAGAGCCGGTCAAAATCTCCTGCTATTGCGAATTGGATGCGGGGAACCCGCAACCAATTCGCAATGGTGTGAACCCAGCCTAAAACTCTGAAATCTGGATGGTCCGTCAGCATCATCATGTACAAAGCTGAGCTATTGTCCCTGCATTTGTGCTTGGAGGAAGCAGGTGTGCAACCACAGCCTGGAGTGCCTTAGTGAGGAGTCTGTGGTGGACCATTTGCATGGATGGAGGGAGCCTACAAGAGTGGGGAATAAGGTATTATTCTTTATCCCTTTACCCCCAGACTTAATGAGCAGTTAATCCTTGCCTTGGGAAGGCACCATAAGGGTAATTTTGTATTTTATGCCTTTATCTTATGCAGAGCTCTGTATGGCGTAAAGGATGCACAATTGTCATGGAAGGAAGCATAGTGGGATTCAGGTCTATAATAGCAATAGTTTGAAGCTCTGTAAATGAGAGACTTGGAAGAGAGCTGCTGCACAGTGCCAACACATTTCACTTAACAAGTCACCAGGTGAAGGGCATTGTGGAGACTTCTCTCATTCACATCCCCTTATTACAGGAAGTCTGCAGTGAAATGGGAGAAGACCACTGAGAGTCTCCTGGCACCTGTCCTGTTCCCCTCTGCTATGACCTCCCCCAATACAAACCTTTGCCTGGTTACAGCACAGCAGATTGCATTTTATGATAAGCATTGTAGGTAAACCTGAACAATCAACTTCTCTTATTTGCTCCCCTTTGGTTTGTTACATATATAATTGAAAGTGTTTACCTATATCTCTTTGAGAAGTGCAAACAAAAACTACCTGTTGATCCTGCCAAAAATCATGTCATCTGACTTCTATACATTTTGCCTGTGGTACATTGTTATCAGTTATATGTTCTCAGTTATCTCTGAGGATTCAGAACCCTACCCTTCTATGTTATGAAGAAGAGGAGAGGGGAAGGATTTTGTAGTCCCGTCCCCTTCTGCTATCCCAATGCAGTAGGGAGAGTAAAGCAGCCCACAGATTATGCACTTTTCTTTCCTTGCTCGATTCCTCTACCAACACAGGCGGTGTTGATGGGAGAAATTATCCCACAGCGCTGTTGTGTTCTGCTGCTGGGGGCCTTCCCTGCTGGCAGAATAAAATGATCACTGCTGGCAGCTAGAGCAGCCGGCAGTGATTGCATGAAATAAATCCGACAGGCTGGTTGTAATGAAGTCGATTGATAGATCAACTTCAGTACAACCAGCCTGCCCATAGATGGATCAAATCTCAGTCGGTCCTTGTTGAACCAGAAGAGATTCGATCCATCTGTGGCCAGTTTTAGGCTGCATTCACACCTGAGCAAAGTGACTTTCAGGGGTTATTATCTAAGAGTTTTGGAGCATTTTTAGAAGCATATTGCAAGCCTTTTACAGCTTCAAGCATTTTTGTTTAGCCAATAGAAAGCACTGGGGGGGAGGAAAGGTGGAGGAGATTAATGGTGGAGAACTGCTGTTTGAGCAGAAGACGAGCGTCAAAACGCTCATGTCGCACATATTCAGGTGTTCCCATTGATGTCTATGAGACCCAATCTGCCAAAAAGAAGCTCACATACATTTTTGAGCGACAGGGGTTTTGCTTCAGGTGAGAGAACACTGAGATGTGAACAAGGGCCATTAAAATGAATGGGATTTGGCTTGTTGAGCATTTTATAGCTTCAAGCAGAAAATCGTTCAGGTGTAAATGGGGCCCAAGTGTTGTAAGAAGTCAATGGTGCTCCAGATGAGCAGAGACATGGAGAAAAATGAGGAATAAAAAGCCTCCTTTTAAGAGTAGTATTCAGTTGTACTTATGTGAAGAGTATGGCAAAAAGTGTAATAAGCATATACTCACATTCATAAGGTTGTTGGATACCCGTCCCAGGGTCAAGCATCCTATTTTAGCACATGTGGAGAATATGACTGTCTCCACGCAGAGTGTAGTAAGCCGCACTCAATGCTCGTCTGGGATTTCCAGAAATTCTTGCATTGCGATAGGTTGCGATTTAGATCCAGAGAACAATGGTAAAAAGGATGAGGCCCCAAAATAGAAGCTATGTGTTGTCATCAGAGGTGCCCATTAAACAAAATGGTGCTTCCAAATGGATTCTTCAGGAAAGTTGGCATTTATTGATCATAAAAACAGGTTAAAGCACCATCAACGCGTTTCATAGCTCTTAAGTGTCCACTTTGTCAGGAAAAGGTGTACAGTATGCTTTAATGGTGGGATCTGTGTGCACTCCTTCAGCCAAGAGTATACTATATAGCTGAAAGAATGCACAGATCCCACCCATTAAAGTATACTGTACACCTTTTCCTGACAAAGTAGACACTTAAGAGCTATGAAACATGTTGATGAGCAAGTGGCTTGCTATTGGGGGCACTGGTCAAAGAGGAGGAGCCAGGAGCACCGGCAGGGGACCTAAGAAGAGGATCGGGGATGCTCTGTGCAAAACCATTATACAGGTAAATATAACATGTTTAAACAAATGGGCACTTACCCCACCTATAACTGGCTTTCACAGAAAGGAGCACAAGGGTGCATGTCAAACAAAACCATAGAAAATTCCCAGCTCAACTCACCAACCAGCCTGCAACCAACCAAATTATCCTGTCTAACAGTTTGTGTTAAAAACAGGGGTTTCGTTTGCACACATTTGCAAATAGATACGCAAGCTGCAGAGCCACTTCACTGCACCCCAGTATTATTTGCAATCCTAACTCTATACATTTTTGAGAGCCTTTAAAGTTAGAACTGCAGATAATACAGAGGTGCTGTGAAGTTGCTGTGCAGCTTGCGTATCTATTTGCAAATGTGTGCAAACTAAACCCCTGTTTTAACCACTTCAGCCCCGGAAGAATTTCACATTTTAGGACCAGAGCACTTTTTGCAATTCGGCACTGCGTCGCTTTAACTGACAATTGCGCAGTCGTGCGACCTTGTACCCAAACTAAATTTGCGTCCCTTTTTTTCCCACAAACAGAGCTTTCTTTTGGTGGTATTTGATCACCTCTGCGTCACTTCTGATTGCCGCTATAAACAAAAAAAGCGACAATTTTGCAAAAAAAAACAATTTTTCTTACTTTTTTGCTAAAATACAAATCCAAAAAAAAATATAAAAAACATTTTTTCTCATTGGTTTTGGCCGATTTATATTCTTCCTCATATTTTCGGTAAAAAAAATCGCAATCGGCGTTTATTGATTGGTTTGTGCAAAGGTTGTTGCATTTACTCAATTTGCTTGGTCTCCATGGCTGTGCTCTCCGTTGGTTCGAATCTTACCTATCTCACCGCACCTTCAGTGTCACTTACAACTCCACTTCCTCCTCTTCAACTCCTCTCACCGTTGGGGTCCCCCAAGGGTCTGTCCTTGGATCCCTACTATTCTCAATCTACACGTCCTCCCTGGGTCAGCTGATCACCTCCCATGACTTCCGCTATCATTTATATGCCGATGACACCCAAATCTATCTCTCTACCCCTCAGCTCACCCCATCAGTCTCCTCACAGAT
>BLSH010478150.1:322790-338381 GCA_018402905.1 Glandirana rugosa
ACTCACAACTAAAATAGCATTTATGTAAAAGACCATATCCAAAGTACCCGTGTTAATTGTGGGTTCCTGGTTAAAAAGGCGTGGACAAACTGTCCACACATAGTAAATTTAAAAACTGTCGTTCCAGTTAAGAACGAAAGTAGTCCTCAGGGGGGTATCCCAATACCACACTTCCATTGTGGCTGTGGGTTTCTGTCTACAAAGACGTAGACAATCCGGGGAAAGTGTGACCCCGACCGCCCGCCATCGCCATTTAGGGGCGATCAGAGTCGCCCCTAAATCGCGACCTGCATAGCGGCGCCGTAGCGCCTCTATAACAGCGCTAAATCCCCGCTGAGACTAGCGGGGATTTACCGCTACCGCCCGCCAGCCCCAGTGTGAAAGGGGCCTAACAGATGCAGAAACATCTGTCTTTGGGTGTCGGTGTTACCTTCACACCATAACCCTATGGGGGGACTCCTGATGAAAGCAAGAATTGACCTTGCTGTCAAAAATTTAAATGATACACACCTGTCAAACAGGTGCGGAAAAATTGGTCCTTGGGTGTTAATTGTGCCCATGAAACCTATACCAGAAAATGTATTTACGATAAAATCAACACTCACAAAGCTAGGCAACCTAGACAGCCTTGCACAGATTCCACATCCCAAAAACACTTAATTGACAACATCGACATCAGGGGATTAATAGCTGCTGCTAATCTAGGAATGAATCATTTTGATAAATGTCAGCTGGTCAACGCAGTCTGTAGACAGACCCTTTTTTATCGGTCATAAAACCTCCGGCAGCACTGAATGTCCATTTGGAAACCATGCTGGATGCAGGGCAGCCCAGCAGCTCAATTATCTCAATTATCAGCTCAAGTATCTGGAACTGCCTCCTCCCAGCCACGTACTACACACAAGGGTTCTGGTGACGGAAAACCATTTCTTAACCACTTGCCGACCGCTGATCGGCATTTGATGGTGGCAAAGTGGCTCTGTAAGGCGAATCGCCGTCATATGACGGCGGCCGCCAGATCGCGCGCACGCCACCGGAGGCGCGCCGCGCGCTCACTGTGTCCGGGGAGGGCCAGGGAGCGGGTGCGGCGGAGTCGATCTCCGCCGACCACCCGCGATGCCCCCCCGGAGTGAAAGAACGGAGGTCCGTGTATGTAAACACGGACCTCCGTTCTGTGAAGGGGGAAGGGCTGTGATCACAGCCTTCCTGTACATGGAGGCTGTGACCACTTCCCTTCCCCAGCTAGGGCAGTCCCCATACAGTTAGAACACGCCCAGGGAACACTGTTAACCCTTAGAGCGCCCCCTGCAGGTTAACCCCTTCACTGCCAATGGCATTTACACAGTAATCAGTGCATTTTTATAGCACTGATCGCTGTATAAATTCCCATGGTCCAAAAAAAGTGTCAAAATGGTCCGACATGTCCACTGAAATATCGCAGTACCGCTAAAAATCACAGATCGCCGCTATTAATAGTAAAAAATAAAAAAAAATAAAATCCCTAAAAATGAATTCTCATCATCCGTAAACGCGACCACTTTTGCACAAACCAATCAATAAACGCCGATTGCGATTTCTTTTATCACAAATATGAGGAAGAATATAAATCGGCCAAAACCGATGAAAAAAAATGTTTTTTTATATTTTTTTTTTTTGGATTTGTATTTTAGCAAAAAGTAAGAAATTTGGGTTTTTTTGCAAAATTGTCGCTCTTCTTTTGGTTATAGCGGCGATCAGAAATGACGCAGCAGTGATCAAATACCACCAAAAGAAAGCTCTATTTGTGGGAAAAAAGGGACGCAAATTTCGTTTGGGTACAACGTCGCACGACCGCGCAATTTTCACTTAAAGCGACGCAGTGCCGAATCGCAAAAAGGGCTCCGGTCCTAAAGCTGGAAATCCTTCCGGGGCTGAAGTGGTTAAGGGTTGACTTGTCTTCCTCTGCTTCAATGCCTCCAAAACTGCCATAATCCTCCTCCTCTTGTGTATTCTGTGGCGTCGCAAGTATGGCTAACACAATTCAATAAACTGCAGTAAAAGTGCACTAACGCAATTCAATATACTGCCGTAAAAGGGCACTAACGCACATCAATATATTGCAGTAAACGTGCAATAATGCACATCAATATACTGCAGTAAACGTGCACTAAGGCACGTCAATATACTACAGTAAACCTGCACTAACGCACGTCAATATACTGCAGTAAATGTGCACTAACGCACCTCAATATACTGCAGTAAACATGCACTAACGCAGTTCAATATACTGCAGTAAACGTGCACTAACGCAGTTCAATGTTCTGCAGTAAAACTGCAGTAACGCACTTCAATATACTGCCGCAAAAGTGCACTAACGCACTTCAATATACTGCAGTAAACCTGCACTAACGCACCTCAATATACTGCAGTAAATGTGCACTAATGTAGTTCAATATACAGCAGTAAATGTGCACTAACCCATGTCAATATACTGCCGCAAAAGTGCACTAACACACTTCAATATACTGCAGTAAAATTGCACTAACGCAATTCAATATAGTGCAGTAAAACTGCACTATCGCAATTCAATATACTGCAGTAAAACTGCACTAACACACCTCAATTTACTGCAGTAAATGTGCACTAATATAGTTCAATATACTGCAGTAAACGTGCATTAATGCACCTCAATATACTGCAGTAAAAATGCACTAACGCATGTCAATATACTGCAGTAAACGTGCACTAACGCATGTCAATATTCTGCAGTAAACGTGCACTAATGCAGTTCAATATACTGCCGTAAACATGCACTATTGCAGTTAAATATACTGCAGTAAACATGCACTATTGCAGTTTAATATACTGCAGTAAACGTGCACTAACACACCTCAATATACTGCAGTAAACATGCATTAATGCATGTCAATATACTGCAGTAAACGTGTTTTAACGCACCGCAATATACTGCAGTAAACGTGCACTAATGCACATCAACATACTGCAGTAAACATGCACTAACGCACCGCAATATACTGCAGTAAACGTGCCCTCAAACACTAAACTGACACTAAAGTAAAAATGAATTGTCACACAACACATGTTAATATACTGCAGTAAACGTGCACTAACGCACGTCAACAAACCTGCAGTAAATGTGCACTAACAGTTCAATACTGCAGTAAACGTGCACTAACGCAGTTCAATATACTGCAGTAAATGTGCACTAACGCACCTCAATATACTGCAGTAAATATGCACTAACGTAGTTCAATATACAGCAGTAAATATGCACTAACGCATGTCAATATACTGCAGTAAACGTGCACTAATGCACGTCAATATGCTGCCGTAAAAGTGCACTAATTAGGTTCAACATACTACAGTAAACGTGCACTAACACAGTTTAATATACTGCAGTAAACATGCATTAACACACCTCAATATACTGCAGTAAACATGCACTAATGCATGTCAATATACTGTAGTAAACGTGCACTAATGCACATCAACATACTGCAGAAACATGCACTAACGCACCTCAATACACTGCAGTAAACATGCACTAACAATTCAATATACTTCAGTAAACGTGCACTAACGCAGTTTAATATACTGCAGTAAACGTGCACTAATGCACCTCAATATACTGCAGTAAAACTGCACTAATGCACTTCAATATACTGCCGCAAAAGTGCACTAACGCACTTCAATATACTGCAGTAAACCTGCACTGACGCACCTCAAAATACTGCAGTAAACCTGCACTGACGCAGTTTAATATACTTCAGTAAATGTGCACTAACACACGTCAATATACTGCAGTAAACGTGCACTAACGCATGTCAACATATCTGCAGTAAACTTGCACTAACAGTTCAATACTGCAGTAAACGTGCACAAACGCAGTTCAATATACTGCAGTAAACGTGCACTAACGCACCTCGATTTACTGCAGTAAGCGTACACTAATGCACTTCAACATACTACAGTAAACATGCACTAACACAGTTTAATATACTGCAGTAAATG
Source organism: Glandirana rugosa (assembly GCA_018402905.1). Classification (NCBI taxonomy): domain Eukaryota; kingdom Metazoa; phylum Chordata; class Amphibia; order Anura; family Ranidae; genus Glandirana; species Glandirana rugosa. The sequence goes on from BLSH010478150.1 coordinate 326,802, forward strand.
TGCACTAACACACCTCAATATACTGCAGTAAACATGCACTAATGCATGTCAATATACTGCAGTAAACGTGCACTAATGCACGTCAACATACTGCAGAAACATGCACTAACGCAGTTCAATACACTGCAGTAAACGTGCACTAACAATTCAATATACTTCAGTAAACGTGCACTAACGCAGTTTAATATACTGCAGTAAACGTGCACTAATGCACCTCAATATACTGCAGTAAAACTGCACTAATGCACTTCAATATACTGCCGCAAAAGTGCACTAACCCACTTCAGTATACTGCAGTAAACCTGCACTGATGCACCTCAAAATACTGCAGTAAACGTGCACTGACGCAGTTTAATATACTGCAGTAAATGTGCACTAATACACGTCAATATACTGCAGTAAACGTGCACTAATGCACCTCAATATACTGCAGTAAATGTGCACTAATGTAGTTCAATATACAGCAGTAAATGTGCACTAACCCATGTCAATATACTGCAGTAAACGTGCACTAACGCACGTCAATATGCTGCCGTAAAAGTGCACTAACGCAGTTCAACACACCTCAATATACTGCAGTAAACATGCACTAATGCATGTCAATATACTGCAGTAGACGTGCTCTAACGCACGTCAATATACTGCAATAAACGTGCACTAATGCACATCAACATACTGCAGTAAACATGCACTAACGCACCGCAATATACTGATAACTAAACTGACACTAAAGTAAAAATGAATTGTCACACAACACACGTCAATATACTGCAGTAAACGTGCACTAACGCACGTCAACATATCTGCAGTAAACGTGCACTAACAGTTCAATACTGCAGTAAACGTGCACTAACGCAGTTCAATATACTGCAGTAAACGTGCACTAAGGCACCTCAATATACTGCAGTAAATATGCACTAACGTAGTTCAATATACAGCAGTAAATGTGCACTAACGCATGTCAATATACTGCAGTAAACGCGCACTAATGCACGTCAATATCCTGCCGTAAAAGTGCACTAATTAGGTTCAACATACTACAGTAAACATGCACTAACACAGTTTAATATACTGCAGTAAACGCGCACTAACACGCCTCAATATACTGCAGTAAACATGCACTAATGCATGTCAATATACTGCAGTAAACGTGAACTAATGCACGTCAACATACTGCAGAAACATGCACTAACGCACCTCAATATACTGCAGTAAACGTGCACTAATGAACCTCAATATACTGCAGTAAAAGTGCACTAATGCACTTCAATATACTGCCGCAAAAGTGCACTAACCCACTTCAATATACTGCAGTAAACCTGCACTGACGCACCTCAAAATACTGCAGTAAACGTGCACTGACGCAGTTTAATATACTGTAGTAGATGTACACTAATGGACCTCAAAATACTGCAGTAAACGTGCACTGACGCAGTTTAATATACTGAGTAGATGTGCACTAACGGACCTCAATATACTGCAGTAAACATGCACTAATGCACGTCAACATACTGCAGTAAATGAGCACTAACGCACATCAATATACTGCAGTAAACGTGCACTAACACAGGTCAACGTACTGCAGTAAACGTGCACTAACACGGTTCAATATACTGCAGTAAACGTGCACTAACACATGTCGCTATACTGCAGTAAACCTGCCCTGAAACACTAAACTGACACTAAAGTAAAAATGAATTATCACACAACACTTATACTGCACTAGCACTATATTCACACTAAACTGACACTACAGTCTACACTCAGAATAGAATCACAATACCCCACTAACTTGCAAGTAGCATTGAACAGAGCCCTGTTCTATCCATCTCCACCCCAATATCACACTGCAAATGGCTGCTTGGGGAAGGATCCTTTTATAGAGGGGGTGGGTCTATGAGCAATGAGCCATGATTGGGCACAGTCATCATTACTTTCTCCAATCATGGCTCTGACAGTGTTCTGTGCCCTGATTGGGCAAATCCTTCATTGCTTCAGCCAATCAGGGCTTCCAATGCACTGTACAGTGTGCAGTGCATTGTGGGGCACTCGGCGGGCCAAACAAACGGTCAAACGCCCTGACGATTCAGGTGCTCATCGAACGGCGAGTCCCCAACTTCAGCCATCTTGCACAGGCAGGCAATGACTTGTCCTTGCATTTGACTTCAGCCACACACCTGGATCTACACTCCTTGGCTGACGCGTCCAGGGACAAGAGTGGGAAACTGCACGCTAATTAAGTTGTGGATAAGACCCAGACTGTAGTATCAGTCATTTATTGTGATTATGGGAACTTCTGATCCTGCTTGTATATTGCAGGAATTCACAGGATTACTATGGTCGTTTATATGGCACAATCCCTAGCGTGTCTAGTACTGCTGTCCGAGAGTTTCTTAGCACTTTCCATTTGCCCACACTCTCAACTGATGAGGCTACTGCTCTTGATAGATATCACAGTTGAAGAAATCAAAGCAGCTATTTACTCATTCCCTGGTCAATAAACCCCGGGCCCTGATGGTATCCCTGGAGAGTGGCACAAGATGTACACGGCTGGATTAGCACCTAGACTTCTCCATCTTTGGAATGTAAAGGAACAAATGACACTCCTGCAGCGCAACCCCCCCCCCCCACCAATGTACCAAACCCACATAGTTTGGATTCCCAAGCCAGGGAAAAATTGGTCCAACTCTGCCTCCTATGTGCCTATTACTTAACTAAATAATGATTTAAGCATTTTAACAAAAATCTTAGCCACTAGGTTAACGAAGATACTTCCCTCCCTACTTAGCATTGACCAAACCGGTTTCATGCCTGGGAAGTCAACCATTGTCAATTTGTGCAGGGTTTTCACTCATCTGCAGTTGGCCTTGTCTGATTTATCCACCAGTATTGTTAGCACTAGATATCGAGAAGGCTTTCAACTCTGTGACCTGGCCTTACTGTTCTCGAGATTCAGGGCAGAATTTTAAGTGGTTAAAACTGTTATAAACATTACTGACAGCACAGATCAAATTGGGAGGTGAGCTTCCGGCTTCAGCTGAACTCGCATGATTTCAAACCCACATTTCAGAGACATCTGCGCGGGTTCCTGCATAAATGTCTGATTAAATAACCCCTGAAGTCGCCAAAAGTAGTGCAGGAACTACTTTTGGGAATCGGTGCGGCGTTGCAAAGTCAGCGTCACACCGATTCGGGCAGTGTCGTTGCCGGCCAATTGACATGTCAAATTGCATGTCAATATGGCCCGATGTGAACATGGGCTTAAAGTCAATTGGGAAAAAACGCAAATCCTGCCCATAGAGTCTGCTGCATGCCGTCTGGTTGACCTGCATTCTTATATGTACTCAGACATTCCCCTGTATGGATCCCTAAGTACTGTATATTCAGCCAATCAATTCTAGTCTGATCTCCTTTGGATTGGGGGAATTGGATGCAGAGAAACCTGCATTCAATTCACACAGGTGTGAACCCAGCCTCAGGATACTGCAGCAGCCTTGGCAACAGGGTGGTTTAGCCTGTCCTGATCTCTACAAATATTTTTTGGCTGCCATGCTAACGCATGCTCCTAACTGGCTGATAGCAGATGGTGTTGGAGGCATCCTGTCTGAGCTCCTATGAGGCTTTGAGGAACCTCCTATACCAGTGGTCTCCAAACTGCGACCGTTTGCTTGCTTTTATCTGGCCCTTGGGGCAGTATCTCATCCACGTATAGAAACAATGGGGCTCAATTCCCCCCCCACTGAGACCAGTGAAGGGGCACAATTCCTCCCACTGACACCAATGATGGGGCACAATTCCTCCAAATGATACCAACAATTGGGCATTATGACAGGTCACAATTCCTTCTGCTGACACCAAAGATGGGTCATTGTTCTTTCTCACTGACGTTGGGTCCTTTTCCGGCCCCTCTAAAGTTTGCAGGACAGTAAACTGGCCCCGTTTACAAAGTTTGGAGACCCCTGTCTTATACCAAGGTCCCGCTGCTCCTCTCCACTTAATAGCGATGAAAGCTGTAGCTTGGTTGATGGCTCGAATAGGGTGGTCTGTTCTCCCTGGACATGTCTCCCAATATAATCCCTTATAGTTAAACCCAACGCTGCCAGAGTTTGTCTCAGTACCTGATCCATTTTTTTTTTGGAGCCTGCATTGCACCACAATCAGCAGATCGCTGGTGCATCTGTGTGTCCATACATGCCGTACAGGTAAGCAGATATAATCTGACAGGAAGAGAGAATGAACTACCATGGCGCTCCACAGCGCCGTGGTAGTTCATTGAAAACTACAAGCTGACAGCCGCAAAGGCTGCCAGACCTTGCAGTTTTCTATTCACAGGAAACTGTGAATGAGTGACGCAGCCAGCCGGGGGAGCCCTGCTCAGCCATTTTTTTTTAAATTGTGACAGCTAGCAGGGGGAGATCCCGGCTGTCAGATCAGGGGGAGGTGTGGGAGCTGGTCCGTAACATATTACGCCAGGTGATTTATTTAAATGCCTTGAATAGATTTGTAGAGGGAGTGGAGAACCTCTGATAGCTTAAAGCAGCAGTACAACTTCCCCAACGCTTATCTATTTAGATACTTGCAGTTTAGACACACCTTTTGTACCCAATTTGGCAGTCAATTGATTACTCTTTATGCCTCAGCCTTCAAGGCTCTACTCAGAGATGTCACTTTAGTTCAGTGGTTCTCAACTCCGGTCCTCGGGACCCCCCAACAGGCCAGGTTTGCAGGATAACTGAAATACATCACAAGTGGTATCATTTGCTGCTCAGTGATTGCAGTATTCTAGTCTGCATCTCCCCAAGGTAATACTTAAAATCTGGCCTGTTGGTGGGTCCTGAGGACCGGAGTTGAGAACCACTGCTTTAGTTAAACCCAAATACGATATATACAAAGAACTACTTCCTCCATCCATACGGGGCTCAAGGCTCTCAAAAAAAAATTGGCTGGTAGACTTCCCAGAGCTGGATGATGAATACTGGGAAGAAATGTGGGACTGTTCCTTTTTGCAATTGATTTCTGCCAGAGACAGGCTAATACAGTTTATAATTCTCTACAGCAGTGGTTCTCAACTCCGGTCCTCGGGACCCATTAGCAGGCCGGATTTTAAATATTACCTTGGGGAGATGCAGACTAGAATACTGCTATCACTGAGCAGCAAATGATATCACCTGTGATGTATTTCTGTTATCCTGCAAACCTGGCCTGTTAGTGGGTCCCAAGGACAGGAGTTGAGAACCACTGCTCTACAGAATCTACCTTACCCCTGTACATTTACACAGGATATACACTTCTGTCCCTCATGATTGGTGGAGGTGTGAGGCAGCCACATTTTTTGGTGTCCCCATATTCAAAATTTCTGGACAGCCATAGTCTCCTTCATTCTTGCAGTGAGTATTATTCAGGTGCAGCTGACAGTGGATGTGTGTCTGCTGGGCCCTCTGGGGCATTATAGAGCCTCTAGAACTCTCCTGGGTCTACTATTGCTTTTCACCAGGAAAGATATTGTTCTCAAATGGAAATCCTCAGCCAACCCTACTCTTAACTTTTGGAAAAGGCTAGTTAATTAGACTCTGCCATTATATAATGGCCACATATTTATCAAGGGGTTGTCCAAACAAATTTCATAAAGCGTGGGATAGTTGGGTAGACATTCCTTCCACAAATACAAACCCCAAATCTTCTTGAGTCGCTTTGACTTATATTAGGATTTATGGTGACCCTTGTGTTTTTACCATTACCTTAGGCCCCTTTCACATGATCTAGCCCATCAGGTCTGCCTGTCAGTTTTTTAGGCAGGCCTGATCGGAACCTGTCTTCTCTATGGAGCAGCACACCCACTGCCATCCAATCCTGTCCACCAAAAATTGACAGATGGTGGTCCTATTCCCCATCTGTCCAGCGTCAGATGGAAATGGACAATTGCCCAGTAGAGAGTGTCCATTCGCAAAAGCGGAGCAGACACGTACCTGTAATCTGTCTTCTCAGTGGGGATCAGCAAAGAGCAAGCAGATTCCGCTTAGCGGAGGCGTCCGTGTGAAAGAGGCCTTACAATGTTGTATGGGGTGAATCTCTGAGAGTGCCTCTCCTATACAATTTTTTTGTCAATTTGCAGCTAGGTTTCTTTGTGTCCTACTCTGAGCCCATTTGGTAGATGTGCATACTTTTGTTTAGTTGGTAGCTTAAGACAGTGTTTTTCAACTCCAGTCCTCAAGGCACACCAACGGGTCATGTTTTCAGGATTTCCATGAGTTTACACAGGTGATTTGATCAGTTTCACTGCCTTAGTAATTAACCACAGCTGTTTCATCTGAGGGAAATCCTAAAAACATGACCTGTTGGTGTGCCTTGAGGACTGGAGTTGAAAAACACTGGCTTAAGAAATACACTTTGTGTGTCTTTGGTTGTGCTTTACTTATCTACAGTACCGAGCTAGGGAATGCCCAATAGGCTGTTTTATAGTCTAATCTTCTAAACTGAATTAAAAAAAATAATAAAACCAGTGCGGCCGTGGGGGGCTCCACCCACACAAACGCATCATTCATTCACAGAATTCTGAAGAGGTAAAACTACTATTGACCTTACAATGAACTGTGAGTGCTGTTGTAGTTCATTGACCCTTCTTGTAGTTCATTGACCCTTCTTGCAATTCAGTAACTGCCTGCATAGGATGTACGAGCAGACAACAGTCTCTAGGATCTTAGCATTGCACCCACAATCTACTGATCGTGGGTGCAATGCTTTACAGCAGGGATATGCAATTAGCGGACCTCCAGCCTCTGGGTATCATGCTTGTGGCTGTCAGAGTCTTGTCATGCCTCATGGGACTTGTAGTTCTGCAACAGCTGGAGGTCCGCTAATTGCATATCCCGGCTTTACACATTTTTTTCCTACCTGCAAAAGAAGTGAATTTATTATTTTTAGAAAAGGTGAATTTATCATTCATTATTAATGTGGTCATAAAGCAGGGCTTGACAAATTTGCTTTAAATCTAGGAGGCAGCTAAAAAAGTCAGGAGCCAGGTTTTTTTTTGTTATGACTCCGTGACGAGTTCGCTTGGAGGAACTGTCAGATTCACTGTCTGCAGTCATATATTGTCCTTGTGGAGAAGGCTGCACATAGGGGTGGGCAGCAACAGGCAGGTGCTGGTACATTTCGGGGGCGGGGGTAGCGGAGAGAGAATCCTTCTTTCTCAAGCCTGCCCAGAGTCAGTATCGGACAATTTATATACAGCGCTAATCCTATCTATTAATGGCTTACGGGGCTTGATTATTTTTGCCATGAAATAGTTGAACTTTATAATTGGAATTTTTTTTATATATGCACTTTGTTCTCTATTAGCACACGGCCCTTTATTAGAGAATATTTTTTTCCATTTGCACAAGAATTAACCACTTGTTTAGTGGGTACTTAAACACCCCTCCTGCCCAGACTAATTTTGGGCTTTCGGCGCTGTTGCATTTTGAATGACAATTGCGCGGTCGTGCGAAGCTGTACCCGAAAAAAAATCTTTATCTTTTTTCCCCACAAATAGAGCTTTCTTTTGGTGGTATTTGATCACCTCTGCAGATTTTATTCTTCGCACTATAAACAAGAAGCAACAATTTCGAAAAAAGAACAATATATTTTACTTTTTGCTATAACTACCAAAAAAAAAAATATTATTCATCCTTTTAGGCCAATATATATTCTACATATTTTAGGTGTAAAAAAAAAAAAAAAAAAAAAATCTAAATTGGCATATATTGATTGGTTTGCGCAAAAGTTATCACGTCTACAAACTGTGGGAATTTTTATTATTTTTTACTAGTAATGGCGGCAATCTGCAATTTTTATCGGGACTGCAATATTGCAGCTGACGTGTCAGATATTTTTGACAATTCTTTGGGACCAATGACATTTATACAGCGATCAGAAATTTAAATAGCCACTGATTACTGTATAAATGTCATTGGCAATGAAGGGGTTAACTGTGTTCCCTGTATGTGTTCCAACTGTGTGGGGGCTGTGCTGGTCAGGACATAACAGATCTAACTGATCCTGATCACAGGGATCAGTAGATCTGTTATATCCCCCTTCACAGAAGGGAGAACCGCTGCATTTACATCGGCGGTTCCCTGTTCTAACAGGGGATTGCGGGTCTCCGGTGGACATCGAGTCCACCCGACCCACGGGCACGCCCACGCAGTGTGCGGTGGCCGCAAGAGTGCGCCGCTGCCTGTGAGTGCACGTGGGGTGCGCGCAAAGGGGTGAACACCCATGGATGTCCCCCCGGGAATTCAGATCCGCACTGTAGCCGTCTTTCGACTATAGAGCGGATCTGTACTGGTTAAGCAATATTGTGTTGTACTTTTTGCACACACACACTAAGTAATGTTTGTAACAGTGCACATGGTAAAGGTAATATATACATTTACTGTATGATTGTTGTAGGTTTGCACATGGGATTAGCGCTTCCTCTCCCTCTTTGTTCGTTATGGGGCTAATGTTAAATTGACAAAATCTACTTCCTTGCCTCAAAAGGAAAATTAACAACTGAACTGCGCAATAAAAAGACTGGAGGAATACTAGGCTCAGCAAGCCTACTATAGGAAAATATAAACCTATGATAAAGAAGGAAAAAAAAAAAATCAGAGATCGGTCAGTCTCTCTCCAATTGATAAAAAAACAAATTTGCTGTGTGCCCAAGCTGGACATACTGGCAGACAGGGGATTATCTTCTTACATTTCTTCCAGCCGCTGGCCTGGCTCTCCAGCATTTCTATGCACTGTTCCCAGCTCAGCACCCCTTCTCCCCGGCTCAGCCTCTCCTCCAGCCAGAGTAACAGGGCGCTCTGGTGCCAGGAAACCACCAACTCCAGATCCTCCATGTTCCTGAGCAGGGTCGCCACCTTTCTGAGACGAGCCACCTTCCGAATTACAATGGGGGAGTGAGCCACCTTCCGAATTACAATGGGGGAGGGCGGCAGCAGTGGGGATGACAAGCCGCTGCCGGGGATGCCCAGCTGGGTGTCACTAAGCTGGCTGCCCGCTCATCCCGCCGTGTCAGGGGCTGCTGTGCCACTCTCTTCCTGCTTCATAGAAACATAGAAAAGTGACGGCAGAAAAAGACTGAGTAGTCCATCGAGTCTGCCCCTTTTTATTTATTTATTTTTTTTTTTACATTAACCTTGTTGTCTGACTATGGATTTATGTTTATCCCAAGCATGTTTGAAGCCATTTACTGTTGACTGTCTCACAACCTCTGTTGGTAGTTTATTCCAATCATCGACCACCCTTTCAGTAAAATAATACTTTCTAAGATTAGTTTTGAACTTCCCACCAGTTAGTTTGAGGTCATGTCCCCGTGTTTTTGATTTTGGTTTCATATTGAAAAGACTGCCCTCCTGAACCTTATTCACCCCCTTGAGGTATTTAAAGGTTTCAATCATGTCTCCCCTCTCCCTTCTTTCCTCCAGACTGTACATATTAAGTTCCTGAAGTCGCTCTTGATATGTTTTATCCCCCAGACCTTTCACCATTTTTGTTACCCGTCTCTGAACTCATTCTATTTTATCAATATCTTTTTGTAAGTGAGGTCTCCAGAACTGGACACAGTATTCTAAGTGAGGTCTCACTAAAGATCTATATAGAGGAATCAGAACCTCCTTCCTCCTGCTGGTGATCCCTCTACTGATACATCCCAGAATTCTATTTGCTTTTCCCACTGCCTGCTTCATTCCCGCTGCCACTGCTAATCACATTCCCTAATGCTGGTGGTGCCAAGTAGTGCTCAGTGTCCGGAGGACCTATAAGGCCTGGCCCATCCCACCTCCACCTTCCCGGCCAAGACCCCCACAGCCCACCCTGTAGCAGAAGCACCTGTCACTGACAAAAGCCCAGGTGCCAGGGTGCAATTTCTGGTCGCCATGGTGACCTGGCGCCTGGGGATTTGTCAAGCCTGGTCATAAAGGCAGGTTTTTTTTTTTTTTATCTTAATGCATTCTATCATAAAGCCTCCTGTGTGCAGCAGTCCCCTAGCTTCTCTTTACTCACCTGAGCACCATCTCAATCCAGCGATATTGCACAAGAGACTCAGCTGCCCGGGACTCTCCCTCCTTATCAGCGGAGACAGCAGCAAAGCACCATTGGCTCCCGCTGCTGTCAAAGTCAGTGAGCAAATGAGGAGAGGGGGCACGGCCGGGTCACGGCTGTGTCTGAAGGGACATAGGAAGCTGCAGCTTGGCTCAAGTAGCTCCATAGCAAGTTGCTTGCTATGGGAGCATTCAACAGGAGAGAGAGGCCAGGAGCACCGAAGAGGGACTCAAGAGGAGGATCTGGGCTGCTCTGTGCAAAACCATTGCACAGAGCAGGTAAATATAACAAGTTTGTTATTTTTAATAAAAGAAACAAGACTTTAGTATCACGTTAAGATTCCTTTCTCAAAGCACTCACTTACTGCAAGGAGCACTGATAGATATCAGTACAAAACAGATACACACTTGTCAACCCTCTTAGGAAAGGGACCTTTGTAAACAATAACCAAAACACAAGACTTTGAGATATTTTAAGACAGGTTTGTCCTGTGGTCAAATATACAAAACATTAAAACGTACAGTTTCTTAAATGTACTTTTGCAAATCTTGCATGCTGTAAAAATGCAATGCTTGTACTGCCAGTAGACAAGTGAATATAGGCTATTCCCAACATAAGAAAAATAATTTAATATAATACAGAGCTGTTTCTGTATAACCTCTATATTTGGTAATAAAATAAATATGTTTAGTTCCTCATATATATATCTGCCTCTTGCCCATTATTTGGGCAAGAGCTTGGCGTTAAACCATAACTTTTCATAAAGCTATTAAAAACGGTCACTGGGGTAACCGTGTTTGTATTGTCCAAAACCAGAGAACAATTCAACTGTGGTATAGGCAGTGCAGGTCAGAAACCACGTTATTTGCATAAATTAGAATAAATGTGGTTATTTTTGTGTATCCAGTTTCACTGGAATCACTTCAGTGGGCATTGTCAGTCAGTGCTGGCAGCAGGTCAGCAACAGAGTCTACATAGAAGTCAGGGACCAGAGAGAGGGAGCCGCTGTTTTGATAGGCCTTTGTGTCTTCCAAAGTGGAAAAGCCTGTGAGGGTCAGAAGCGTGCGGATGCCACAAGTAGAACCCATCTGAATGTCTGTGTCCAGGCGATCTCCCACCATGACAGTCCTAGAGGGATCCAGACCACATTCTTTAACCACACAGTCATACAAGAACGAGTTGGGTTTTCCGATAACCTGGGCTTTGCGGTGAGCAGCAGTTTCCACCGCCCGTACCAAGCAACCAGTTCCTGAAAAGACAACAAAAAAGCCTTTTTTTATTTCCAAGGACTACAATCTGCCTAATCACACAAATACTTTCATGTGCCAATAAGCATTCAGAGGTGGAAGGGGGGGGCGCACTGGGAAGGATGCAGACATAAAACACATTCAGAAGAAGCAGAGGCTGAAAATCCCAAGCAGAACTTATAGCCGTCCAAGAGCGCAAAGAATGGAGTCCAACAAACACATCAATAGTAGATTAGAACTTTACTTTTTAATACAGCCCCCC
>BLSH010478150.1:420321-431490 GCA_018402905.1 Glandirana rugosa
TTTCCTTCCTTTACCCCCATTCCCACCCTGTTCACTGGATGTTTCTTTACCCTTGTCCCTTTATTGAAATTTATAAATTTTTTTTTATTTTTGTATTTTTGACGTTTTTACCTCCACTTACACCTAGTAGAAGTTTGACACAGACTTTTCATAATTAATTGCCATCTTCGGTATATTGACAAGATTTTAGTAGAAGTTTGATCCCGTTCACGGGATGTTTTTTTACCCCTATCCCTTTTATTTAATTTTAGTTTATTTTTTTACCCTTCCCCCCACCTCCCTAGTTTGAAGATGATTTTAGAACAGTTATATGGCTTCTACCGTTAATTAATACTTTTCAGACACAGTTTGAAGATGATCCACATTCACCTCCATTTTTGCAGTTTTTATGTTTTTATTTTTTTTTAAATATTTAAAGTTATTTCCCTGTTCCCATTTCTTTGTAGGTCACTTGTCCCACCCTTACCCCCATTTCCTTCCTTTTGCAGCCCTCTAGGGCATTCCAGGACTTTTACAGCCATTTTTGTGCCTAAAAGTTCGGGTCCCCATTGATTTCAATGGGGTTCGGTGTCCGTGCGTTCGTTCGGGTTCCGTCCGGACCCGGACCCAGACTTTGTCCCAAAGTTCGGCTGGACCAGCAGAACCCGAACTTCCAGAGGTTCGCTCAACTCTACTCGTGATAGCACAGCAACAGAACAGACCATACAACTGTGGACTTTTTAAGGTGTCCAGCCTTAGAAGTCCATCTTTTGTATGGTTTGTTCTGATTTCTAAATTAAGACTGTGGTATCCAGGATAACACAAATCTATCTTTGATGGCACAGCAACAGTGGAATGTTTTCAGGGGGTTTGGGGTAGGCTGAAGCAGCAGCTAGGATGCAGCTTTAGCCTCTTGTAGGTATAGTCATGACTACAGAAGACCAACTTAACCACTTGATGACCAGCGACATATCTGTTTGACTTCAGGTGGTTATACCGGGATGATGCAGCTGCAGGCATCATCCAGTATTGTTTTCAGGCGATGGTAGGGTTTCTTGTAAAAGCAATCCTAGCTGTTAATTAGCCACTGGATTGCTTTTACAAGCAGCTGGAGGGGACCTCCACAACAATCCGTCCCCTCCCCACCTTTAATGGCTCTCCCATCCCACCGGGAGACTCGAGTGTCCAGTCAGCAATTCGGCCGGCTAACTATATAGGCCTGATCGGAGACTGGAACGGCTCAGATCATCTCTATGGTATAGGAAACCAGAAGCGAGGAAGCATTTTATCACTTGCAGTTTCGTGGTTGTAAACAAACCCTTATGTGCTTTAGAAAATCATCTCATACTGAGCTTGGTATGATCTGAAGCTTTTAAGGGCAGAGGAGGGATATGGGGTCTAATAGACCCTTGATTTCTCAAAAAGAGTACCTGTCACTGCCTATTGCTATCAAAGGGGATACTTTTAAAAAGGGAAAAAAAACAACACTATAAAAAATAAAATAATAAAAAAAAAATGAAAGCCCCCCAATCCCCCCCCCCCGTGCTTGCGCACAAACGCGAACGCATGCATTGGTCCTCCAGACGTGCGGTATCACCGTGAACGCCAGATCGGGGGCAGTAATTCTAGCACCAGACCTCCTGTGTAAATCTAAAGTGGTAACCTGTAATGACCTATGGATAATAAAATTTACGCTGTTTGTTACTGTTGCAGGAGCGTGCACAATTTTAAAGCGTGAGGTGTTTGGTATATATTTTACTTGGGATAACATTACCTTTTATATTCAACTAAACAATTGGGTATTGTGTTTTTGTGCAATAAAATTCAAAAAAGTGTATTTTTTTCCGAAATTGCATTTGAAAAAACGCTGCGCAAATACCGTGTGACATAAAAAAATTGCAACACCCATCATTTTATTTTCTAGGGCCTCTGCTTTAAAAAATATATAATATTTGGGAGATCTTAGTTGAATTCTAGGGGGAAAAAAATCTGATTTTTATATGTAAACAATGTGTCAAAAAAGACCTGGTCTTCAGGTGGTTAATGTGATCAGTAGCAAAAGATTTTAAAAAATATAACATACACCATTACACTTTGTATGATTGCTCAAGCCCACCTTGAAGCTTTTTTGGAGAACTGGGTATTTGTCATTGTTAATGTAATTTCATTGAGCCAGTAGATGGGTAGCCAAACATTGGGGAAAGTCTGGTTATGCACAGGAATCAAGAGTACCCACTCGTTTTATCTTAGGTACAATATAGTGAAGACTTCTTTTAAGAGACAGTCACTGCAGTTCTGTTTTTGTCTTGATGCACATAGGCGACCTCTGAAGATTTCGAGACCAGTGAGGCTGCTGAGCTACTGCAGAGCACAGGAACACACCAGGTGAGTTGTATGCAAAATTTACATTGAAAATGATGTATCAGCCAACCCTTCATTATCAGCATATGCAAGATCTCCAAAGTGTCATCCTTTCACAACACAGTAGATGAACAAAGACAGGCAGGATCTGTCTTCATTTACAGTGGGCATAGAAAAGAACCCCCCTCTTTTTAAAATAATAACATTTTGTTGCTTTGCAGCCTGAAATTAAGACACGCAGTTTGTTTTATTCAGCTGCATTTACTCAGTGTAACTTGTTATTTTCTGACATGTTGGTGTTGCTGTATTTCTTTCACTTGGATGTTATATCCAAGTGAAAGATATACAGTACCACCAACATGTCAGAAAAAATTAGAAAAATTTCAAAAACCGAATCACTGAGTTGGAAATTAGGGTCGTCCCCTCCTAAAAATGACTTGTGAACTCAATCAGATGTAGCTAATAACCTTCCCAATGTCACACAAAGTCATTTTACTTTTAACTGTGATCAGCTGTGGTCATTTTTGATTAGCTCGTCATGAAAAGAGCTTTCCCGGAGCATTTCAGTCCCTGGTTGTGCAACTGAAGAAAACAATCAGCTATGGATGGCAAGGCACTGTCACCGGGGATAAAGTTGTGGACAGGCAAAAGTCCGGAGATGGATATCAAAAAATAATCAAAGGCTTTATCAATGTCTAGAAGCACAGTGAAATATATTATTAAGAAGTGGAAGGTATTTGGTACAACACAGACCCTCCCTGGATAAGGACGTCGCTCTAAACTGGATGAAAGTGCCAAAAGGAAACTGATCAGAGAGGATACCAAGAGGCCTACAGCAACTCTCAAGCAGTTGAAGGAATTGATGACAAAGAGTAGTCATTGTGTGCATGTGACAACAAGATCAGATATTCTCCACAAATGTGGCTTGTACGAGAGGGTTGCAAGAAAAAAAACACTCCTCAAGAAAGGCCATATGCAGTCACCACTGAGCTTTGCCAAAACGTACCTTGAAGATTCTGAGGCCACATGGAAAAGGGTGTTATGGTCAGGTGAGACTAAAATTGAATTATTTGGCCTCAACATCAAACGATAGGTCTGGTGGAAATCCAATACAGCTCACCATCCAAATACCACCATTCCTGCAGTAAAGCATGGAGGTGGTAATATCCTGTTATGGGGTGTTTCTCTGCAGCAGGGACTGGAGCACTTGTCAGGATAGAAGGAAAAATTGATGGGACAAAATACTGTCAAATTCTTGAGGAAAATCTACTGCCCTCTGCCAAAAAGTTGTCAGTGGGAAAAAGGCTTACCTTCCAACATGACAATGACCCAAAGCACACAGCAAAAATGACCACACAGTGATTGGAGAAAAAGGTGAATGTCCTTGCATGGCCTAAGCAGAGCCCAGACTTAAACTCCATTGAAAATGAAGACTGCAGTCCACAAACGAAATGAAATGAAAAGAAGAGTGGGCAAATATTGCAAAGTCTAGATGTGCAAAGTTAGAGGCCTTATATCCCAACAAAGTAAAGGCTGTAATTAAAGCAAAAGGTGGTTCAACAAAATACTGACACAAGGGGGCGATCCTTTTTCCAACTCAGTGATTCTGTTTGTTTGGTTTTTTTTTTGACATGTTGGTGTTCTATGTTTCACTTGCATGTTATAAGTTGCACTGAGTAAATACAGCTGGATAGAACCAAAACTGTGTCTGCCTTCATTTCAGACTGCAAAGAAACAAAATGTGATTTTTTTAAAGGGGGATGATTCTTTTTTTATATCCACTGTATTTCCACTTTGCAGCACCCCCTTTTCTTTTCTTTTTTTTTTTTTGTTCACTGTCCAAAAGCACTTATGCCAATATAAGTCACAATTTCATGTAGCTCTGTATTTCTAAATCCATGTTTCTCAATCTTTTACCATTCAGGGTGCCCAGGAAAAGTATTTTCAGTCTCGGGCACCCCAGTCTAAGGCTTTGTACACATTACTGCTCATTGGGAACACGTGCAAAATCTTGTTCCCAACATGCAGACAAACACGCTGTTGTTTAGTAGACATCCAGGAGTGCCATTTATTCTTAATAGTACCCCACACATTGGCACATGCAGTGCATTTTTGGCATGGTGTGACTTTGAAAAAAGGTTGGTACCTTCTTTCCCGCATTTATGAAGCTAGTGAAGCCTTTGAAATGAATGGGCTGCCTACATGCAGCTGCGTGCAATGGAGGCACTTGTGCGGGCTGGCTCTGTGTGTCCATAGACACACAGATCGCATGTTGGCCCTGCTCCTTCCTCGCTGGCTGTGAATGACAGCAGCGGGAGCCAATGAGGAAGAGAGCTGCTGTTCTCATGCACATTGCTGGCTCAAGATCGGGCACAGGTAAGTATAAAGGGTGGCTGTGCTCAGAAAGTTTTTTTAATTTAGTGCAGAGAATGCATTAAAGTGGTTGTAAAGCTACTTTATGTTCATACAATCCCATGTTACGTAACCTTATGTGCTTTTATAAATGAATATGCCGATTTGTACCTTTATTTCAGAGCGCCCCTCGGCGCTCACGTGACCGCCTGCCGATCTGACAACTACAGCGGGAGGAGCTGAGAATCCCCCCGCTGACATCAGTTGAAAGGAGGAGAGTGGCATGCAGTCACATGAGGGGCACTCTGAAAAAAAGGTACAAATCAACATTTTTTTTATAAATCACATACACTGGGGAACATAATGTTATCTAACTCAGGGGATTGTATGAACATAATAAAGTTATTTTAGCTAGAGGAGGGAAGGGGCGGGGAGCAGATCATGAGAGACTAGCTGGCAGGGAAGGAGGAGGGGGAGAGGTCAGAGGAGAGACGAGAGACAGCGGGATGATGGAGGCACGCAAACTGATCACGGTATCGGAGATCAGCAGCCATGATAAACCTGGTCAGTTTACAGAGGGGAGGGCAGCAGCAGGTATTTTAGATGAAAGAAAGGGCCAAATTACACAGCACAAGCACTGTACTGCTGTTCATGCTTTAACGGAACAGGATCTTTTTGGGAGGTTACAATAGTTTTGACCACTTCAGCCCCACAAGAATTTATCCCCTTCCTGACCAGAGCACGTTTTGCGATTCGGAACTGCATCGCTTTAACTGACAATTGCGCGGTCGTGCGACGTTGTACCCAAGTAAAATTGAAGTCCTTCTTTTCCCCTAAATAGAGCTTTCTTTTGGTGGTATTTGATCACCTCTGCGGTTTTTATTTTTTGCGCCATAAACAAAAGAAGAGCGACAATTTTGAAAAAAAAAAAACAATATTTTTTACATATATATATACATATCCAAATAAAGTATAAAAAAAACTAATTTGTTAATCAGTTTAGGCCGATGTGTATTCTTTTACATATATTTGGTAGATAAAATAAACGTATATTGATTGGTTTGTGCAAAAGTTATCGTGTCTACAAACTATGGGAATAGATTTGGCTTTTTTTTTTCCTTAATGGCGGCGATCTGCGATTTTTATCGGGACTGCGATATTGTGGCGGACGGATGGGGCACTTTTTTGGGCCCACTGACATTTATACAGCGATCAGAGCTAAAAATAGCCACTGATTACTGTATAAATGTCACTGGCAGGTAAGGGGTTAACACTAGGGGGGCAATCAAGGGGTTAAATGTGTTCCCTCAGTGAATACAGGGAACAGTTGATCTGTGTCAGGTCTCCTGACACAATGGGGAATCGCCGTGTTTACATTGGCTGTTCCTCGTTCTGCCTCTGTATTAGGCGATAGCGGGTCGCCAGCAGACATCGAGTCCGCCCGGCCCGCAGGCACACTCGCACAGCGTGCAGTGGGCACGAGAGCGCGCCGTCGGGGGCACACACCTGCCCGCATGTACCGCCGTTTATATACGGCAATTCACGCAGGGGTGCCAACCTGCTGCAGTAAATGTCCGTTAGCCAGTGGGGAAATGGTTAGTGAAAAAATCTTCAGCCTTTAGACTCACTTTAAAATCTGCAGTACTGTACCTGCCGGGTGCTGCACTCTAGGTGGAGGCAGACAGGTCAGACTCAGAAAGGCACCCCCCCCCCCACCTTTTCCTGCTCTTCACTTCTCTATTCTCTGTCAAAGTACAGTTCTCTTTCTCTTTTTTTTTTTAACAGAAACAAACATTTTTTTATTCATCCACAAAAGGAGATACATGTAGCACATCAACACAGTTCACATATTGGTGATGCAGTATACAAAATTTTAATATACAATAAGGCAAACAATTACTTTTAGTTATTGATGATATAGTACAGAGAAGTATATTAGCAGCATATAATAATATGCATTGCTTTAAGAAGGGTCTACCACAGGGTCTCCATAAGCAAGTCAAGAATGGGATTTCCCTTTCCCCTAGCATTGGGGGGGGGGGGGGTGCAAAGAAACAGAGCGATGGTGGTGCAGGGGTATAGAATAAAGGGATTGTCATGGGAGGTTATATGCAGTCTCTTCTCCTATGCGTAGAGCTGGAACGGGGACTACCCCCCATCTGTCATCCTTAACTCAGTCACCCCAAAGTTTGTCAAATTTTTTAGGGCATTTGCAGCTCATGTAGGTGAGCTGTGAATACCTTTCTCAATCAGGATTCTGTGACCCTTCAGTTGAGAGAGGCTGTTATAAATACATCATAAAATGTGTTCTTTAATCTATGTATGTAATTGAATTTGACTTGGTACTTGTCTCTTGCAACTTACTGTGCAGCAAAGCTCAGACTGGAAAGCAGCAAAGGAGAGGCAATCAGTTGTGCTAACAAGGAGTATGCTGATAAGACATAAAGGGCAGAATGATGGAGAGATGAGTTTCTCAGTCTGCTGCTTGTCCTTTGTCACAGGCTGGGGTAGGGACAAGGCCTTCTAGTGTTGCTAAACTGCGGCAGAGAAAAATTAGATTTGTCGCCCTGCTAGACAGGACCTGTGTTGTGTGGCAAAGTAAAGTAAATCTAAGAGCTGATTGGCCAGGAATGCAAATCCTTTGGCTGGTAAACAGCTCCCATATATGTAACTTAGATATTTTTCATGATATGGAAATGTTTTTACATAGAATGTGTTATTGGGATCATTCCTAAAGGTATTTAAAAAAGGCTGGAGGATTTTTCCCCCAGCTGATGACATCTACAGTTAGAATTAAGAATCTTCTGTTTTGACAGGTGGACAGTCATATATTGAAGGTGGTCCAGCAGCTAGTGAGCACTGCCAGTCCTGGCCAGCAGATCATCGTACAGAATGTAACACTGAATGACAGCACTGTGCCCTGTATAGAGGAGGTCCCCACTACAGACACTATTACTATAGCAACTCCAGAATCGCTGACTGAGCAAGTGGCCCTGACTTTGGCCTCAGCCATTGGAGATGGGACATTGATAACAAGTGAAGCCACTGCCAGTGAGGAGGTTATTGTACCGGAGGAAGTGGTGATACCCGAGGAACTGACAGTGCCGGAGGAAGTGGTGACACAAGAAGATTTGGAAATGGTGGAGCAAGTTGCAGAAGAATTTGTTGTCACCACAATACATGAAGAGGTGGAGGTCCAGACTGTGATTGTGTAGCTGATTGCTGCTTTCTATGCTGCAAGGAAACAGGGAGCCAAATACTGTCTGGTGTGACCAGCAACGGATAGTATACATTTTCAGCCACTAGATGGTGCTGTGACTGGGAATGTCAGGCACAATAGAGTCTACAGGCAAACCCACTACAGGGTTTTTCAGCCTCTAAATTACTGGTGCAGGACTGTGAACTGTTTTCACACAATTCCTGGCTGTCTCAGGCCTTTTGGCAAAAACCATGTGGAATGTTAGAATGGTAGTTGTGCCTTGGAACATTGCTTATGAATTGCCTCTTGTACATGGACTCTAGAATCTACTGATAAATACTGTTGTGGGTAGCTGCACCCAGGTCTTTCTCATATTGAGAAGTCTGCAGCTTTTTAAGATTAAGTCTGCAATTTGTTAGGCCTTTGTGGGTTGTGGTGGATCCCCTCAGCAACCAATGGTGGGGGTTGTTTGCTGTGTTTAGGCACAATTGTAGTATGCCTACAATTAAACAAGAATTCCAGGTTAATGAAGAGGTTGAATATGGTTTTGAAATAGTGTCCAATCAATCTCTAAGAAGCCATGTGGTCATTTTTGCACCTTTTGGTGTCTGGTCATCTAGCCAGAAAATTCAACTTGATCTGGCTTACAGTGCCTAAGGTATCAACAATGGTGATGTGCAGGCCTCTTCATGTGTCTGTACTGGATGCAAGTAGCCTTGGCTTTGTTAAAAAAAAAAAAAGCTGCCAAGGACCTGGGTACAGTCTGAGCCTAGGATCCATTCTGTGTGCAGCCTTGGCCTGGGATCCCAGAGGCGCTACAGCCAAACTGATACTTTCAATACTAAAACAGGAACTGCAAGGTGTCTGCATTTAGTCACTTTATGGGTCAGGTCTAATGTGGGGAAACTGTCCCAATATCTATCCATTAACTTGGATGATCTAATCCTACACTGGAGATTAAGTTGTAGAATAGTCAGACTCAATATGGAAGAGTAATATATCAGTCCTTAATGTTTGAAATGACAGCCAGCTCCATTCAACCTCTTTGTTCTCTCTTTAAAACTGAAAAATGTTATGCATTGTTACCTAGAAATCTTTGCAGTGTTGAGGGGTAACACCTCTGTAAGGCCCCTTTCACGTGGATCTTCAGTCTAGATTCATCTGTCAGTTTTTCCGACGGATCCAGACTGAACTATAATGTATGTCTATTGGTGGGCGGATCTAAACAGATGATCATCCATTTACATCAGCCTCCATGTCCATTTTTTTGTTTTGTTTTTTATATTTTTTTAGAGGTGCTCCAAATGTAAATTTTTCTGCGCAAACTGAAAATTCAGGATGCACTTGACTGAAACCAAATGACAGTTTAAAAAAAATGTATAGAAAAATGCACCCCCTTAAATTCTATGTATATCTTCACACTGGTCCGTTGCGCTTCTGTTGTGGTGTTAAAAATCTTGTTTGCATTTTTGTTCAGTTAAAAAATGCACCAAAAACACACCTCCCCATTGAAAATGTATCAATAACGCACCTGTTTCATTACTCTTCCGTTCACTGACAGACACAGCCTTCTTATGACACGTGGGGTTATGCTCATATTACTAGGAGTAGACTAGGCAAAAATAAAACAAAAGCATAGGTTGGCCCCTCCCAGGGGGCCGTCCTCACCTCTGCATAGCACATCAGTTTTAAATGGTATCTGGGTCTCCTGAAGATTTTTTCTGATGAAGACTGCTATCAAGAAGCCGGCTGGTGGTATAGAGGATATCTAAAATCCAAAAACTTTCCCCAGTCCGGCTGACACTATGCGAGCTACCCTTAGCGGGGGCCCGCCGCATAGTGCCCGTTCCGTGCGGTCGGCCAGTGGCTAAAACCCACTAGAGCCCAGTGACTGGTTTTGTTCCTGTCCAGCAGCATGCCTCTCTATGGGGAGGTAAGTCTGCTCTGGGTGGCTACCCGCTGCGCCCGTCGGATTGGTGAGTGGACCCCTCTTCCGTCCTAGGGGCACGGAGAGTGGGCACCTGGGCAGCTTCTGTGGTAGCTGGCCGGTGGGGGTCTGTTAGTGGGGACACACTGGGTGGTACCCCTTTGAGGATTATCTCCTGTCCCCCCCCAACCCCCCCCCCCGCAGTACCGCACCTTGCACTGACCGTTCGGAGCACTGCATTAAGCGGTTTGCCGTCATTCGGTGTGGATCACCGTTCGCTCGTCTGCCGACCACACCATTTTGCTATAAGCTCTGCTTGTGTTAATGGCAGCATCCATTGTTTGGTAACCACATGTGGTTTTCAGCCTGTCCTCTGGCGGCCCCCAGTGGTCGTTTTTGGTATTACAGGGACAGGAAGTGATATAAACGGAATTAGTACTTCCGGTTTCACTTGGACAACGTGGCTGACACTGTGGTGCAGGCTCTTGAAGTGTAGTGGATTTTTGGGCATTGCTCATTCCAGTCACAAGTGCTGAGGCATTTAAAACAGCAAGTATAGCTGGCTCTCCCTGGGTGCTGGTAGCGGTGGGTGCAATCCTCCCGGGTCTCCCTGGCTGATTGGTGGGGTAGAGGTGGTGGTCACACAGTGGGGGTGCCGAAAGGCTGGGATGTCAGAGGCCGGCAAGGCTATGGCAGGTGTACCTGCGGATCAACAATCCACCCCGGGAACCTTGGTGTCCCTGGAACAGTTGAGGGCGGTATTTGGGGAGTTCTTTCCCCAGGCGGGGGACCCGGTTCCAGGGGCCCCAAAAAACGCCCACCCCCCCCTCTTTCCTCAGGGGAGGATTCGGATCCAGAAAGCAGCTCAGTGGTCACACCTGTGGACCTATCAGAGGGTGAACTGCCATCAGGTGATCAGGAGGCTCCTTTTTCGCGTGAAAGAGTGATAGTGGCCGCTCTGATCACTGATATCCGCGACTCCATGCGGCTTGACCAAGCAGGGGAGTCGCATGAGTCCACATATATTTGTGGATCACTTAAACCTCCTAGGTCCCCTAGGGCTTACCCTTATGATCAGGTGTTTGAACAGGCGGTGTTCAAGGAATGGCTGCGGCCACCAAATTCCTTTGCCTTTCCTAAAAGCTTTGCTGTTCGCTACCCCTTTGAAGATAGCTTTACTAAGAGATGGGCTTCCCCAACGGTGGACCCCCCAGTGGCCCGTCTGAATAAGGCAACGACCATTCCCTTGGAGGGGTCTCCGTCTTTTAAGGAGGCGGCCGATCGCTGCATGGAGGCAGTGTCTAAGGCACTGTTCTTGTTGGCTGGGTCAGCCATGCGGCCAGCTCTAGCG
>BLSH010478150.1:431661-452931 GCA_018402905.1 Glandirana rugosa
TGGGAGGTGGAGTCGGACACGTGTAAGTGTTCAATTTGGTCACGGGTCAGCCATGCGGCCAGCTCTAGCGGCTGCGATGGCGGCACAATCTCTTCACGAGCACGCTGCCACACTGCACACTGGTTTAACTTGTGAATGTGCACAGGCTGAGGTGGAGGGTCTCCGCTACATATGCCATGCTGCTTTGGACCTTCTTCCCATATTGTCAAAAATGTCTGTTTTTGCAATTGTTATCAGGTGGGTGCTGTGGCCCCCGCTCTTGGTCGGGCGACCAGGCTTCAAAGAAAGCTCTTGCAGATCTTCCCTTTCAGGGAGGGCGTCTGTTTGGCCCACAGTTGGATGAAATCATTAAGGATTTCACGGGAGGGAAGAGTACTTTCCTTCCAGAGCCAAAGCGGCTGGATTTTCGCTGTAGGCAGGGCCCTGTTTCTTCAGGTCAGAAGAAGTTTTTTCGGGCACCCGGCTCAGCGGGTAAGGGCTTCAAGTCCAGTAAGGCTTCCGCTGGGCCCAGTTAAAGGCCCTGGCAGCATAAGTCCGAAAAAGCGAAGGATAAATCAACCTCCGCATGATGGGTTGCCCCCACCCGACTCACGGGAGGGGGGTCGGTTGCTGGGGTTCGCAGACAGATGGACTGCACGCATCACCGATCGGTGGGTACCGGAGGTGGTGTCCTCCGGGTACAGGATAGAATTCATCTCTCTGCCCCCAGAAAGGTTCTTCCCTTCAAACTTGAGACTCCCTCAGGGGCGTCGGGAGGCGCTTGCCGAACAGGGGGTGATTGTACCGGTACCCACGGCGGAAAGATTTCACGGGTTTTACTCAAACCTCTTTGTGGTGCCCAAAAAGGGCGGTGTCAGGCCAGTTCTGGACCTGAAGGCATTAAACCGCTTCGTAAAGACGAAGAGATTCATGATGGATCCATCCACTCGGTCGTGGCCGCCCTGCACCAAGGGGAATTCATGGCGTCCCTGGATATCAGGGACGCGTATCTCCATGTTCCAGTTTGTCACCGTCACCAGCGTTTTCTACACTTCGCAGTGGGGGACCTGCATTACCAGTTTGTGGCACTTCCCTTCGGGCTGGCTTCATCTCCCCGAGTGTTAACCAAGGTGGTGGCCCCGATGCTGGCACTGTTGAGACAGAGAGGTATTGCGGTAATAGCATACCTCGACGATTTACTGAGAGCAGAGTCTGCTGCGGCTCTGGAGGAGAACGTGACAATCACGGTGTCCACGTTAAGAGTTCGGTTGGCTGATCAACCTGCAGAAATCATCGTTGACTCCATCCTGCCGGCTGGAATACCTGGGTCTGATTCTGGACATGGTACAGGCAAGGGTGTTTTTACCACCAAACAAGCTCCTGACACTTCAGGTAGCAGTGCGAACCCTGTTATCACGCCAGTGGTCCTCCTTGCGGTTCTGTATGCGAGTGTTGGGGCTCATGGTGTCGACTTTCGAAGCGATACCTTACGCCCAGAGTCACACTCGGCTCTTGCACAGGGCGATTTTGTCGCAATGGGACAAATCCCCCCTATCCCTAGACAGACTGATCAGGTTGGATCATCAGTTCCGAGGATCCTTGATTTGGTGGATTCGGGCTCCGGCCCTAAAGTTGAGAAAATGTTTTCTCCCCCTCAATTGGTCGATAGTAACGACGGATGCCAGCCTATCGGGCTGGGGAGGGGTCCTCAGTCAGTTCTCTGCCCAGGGTCGTTGGTCAGTGCAGGAAGCTTGTCTTCCAATAAATGTACTGGAACTGAGAGCGATCAGACTTTGTCTGTCACGTTGGTCAGAAAGGCTGCGAGGCCTCCCTGTCCGGGTTCAGTCGGACAATGCCACGGCTGTGGCATATGTGAACCATCAGGGCAGAACAAGGCGCTCGGAAGCAGCCGCGGAGGCGGCTCTGATCCTTCGGTGGGCAGAACTTCATGTGCCAGCTCTCTATGCAATCTACATCCCAGGCGTGGAAAACTGGCAGGCGGAGTTTCTCAGCCGCCGGACTCTGGATCAGGGGGAAT
Organism: Glandirana rugosa; assembly: GCA_018402905.1. Taxonomy (NCBI): domain Eukaryota; kingdom Metazoa; phylum Chordata; class Amphibia; order Anura; family Ranidae; genus Glandirana; species Glandirana rugosa. Next base: position 433,679 of record BLSH010478150.1, read on the forward strand.
GGTCCCTACATCCAGAAGTCTTCCGCCGGATTTGCCTCAAGTGGGGCACGCCAGAGGTGGACCTCTTGGCCTCCAGGTTCAATCACAAGGTACAGACCTTTGTGTGCAGAACAAAAGAGCCGTTGGCGGTCGCCTCGGACGCACTGGTAGCGCCCTGGGGTCGGTATCGGCTTCTGTACATCTTTCCTCCTCTAAAGCTTCTACTGCGGGTTCTGTGCAGGATAGAAGCAGAGGGAATCCCGACAATCCTGGTAGCTCCGGATTGGCCTCAGCGTCCTTGGTACGCCAACGTAGTACGGATGGTGACAGATGTTCCGTGGCATCTTCCACTTCGCGAAGACCTGCTGTCTCAGGGACCCATCTTGCACCCTGCTTTACCCTCGCTGGCTTTGGCGGCTTGGCTATTGAGTCCCAGGTGTTGAGGGATAGGGGTGTCTCGGACTCCATGATCCCTACTATGATTGAAGCACGTAAAAGTACCTCACGTAAAATTTATCATAGGACCTGGAAGGCCTATATTACCTGGTGTGAGGCAGGGGATTGGAACCCCCGCTCTTATATGGTGTCCAGAGTACTGACTTTTTTGCAGCAAGGACTGGACAAGAACCTGGCGTTAAGTGCGCTTAAGGGTCAGATTTTGGCCCTGACGGTTCTTTTTCAACGGCCCTTGGTGTCTCATTCATTGATCCGTACATTTGTACAGGGGGTACGTCATGTGGCTCCTCGGATACGGTCGCCTCTGGCACCGTGGGATTTGAATCTGGTGCTTTCTGTGCTGCAGAAACCACCATATGAAAAGATTAGGGACATTCCCTTGCGACTGTTGTCGCAGAAAGTGGCTTTTCTGGTGGCTATCACATCCGCTAGGTGGGTGTCTGAGTTGGCAGCATTATCCTGCAAGTCACCTTACTTGGTCCTTCATAAGGACAAGGCGGTTTTGCGACCTTCCCCTTCGTTTCTTCCGAAGGTGGTTTCTTCTTTTCATTTAAATGAGGATATTGTTCTTCCCTCATTGTGCCCGCACACGTCGCATCCCAAAGAAGTTGAGCTGCATTCTTTGGATGTGGTGAGGGCTTTGCGGGTGTATTTGTTTTTTACAGCTTCTTTTCGGAAGTCTGATTCTTTATTTGTGCTGACGGAAGGGTCGCGCAAAGGCATGGCGGCCTCGTCAGCTACCATTTTTCGTTGGATCAGGAAGACCGTGGTGACTCATGCATATGAGATTCGGGGTAAGGTTCCCCCGTTTCCAGTCACGGCTCATTCAACCAGGGCAGTTAGTACTTCCTGGGCGTTTAGACACCAGGCCTCGGTGTCTCAGGTGTGCAAAGCGGCTACCTGGGCCTCAGTGCACACGCTTACTAAGTTTTACAAAATTGATGTTTCAGCATCTTCGGATGCTGCTTTTGGCCGCAAAGTATTACAAGCGGCAGTGTAGGCGCGATTAGCGCCGCCTGAGAAGGCGTTTTCGGTTGGGTACAGTTGTTATAGTTTGCCCACCCCTCTTGATTGGCACAGCTTTGGGACGTCCCCACGTGTCATAAGAAGGCTGCGTCTGTCAGTGAACGGAAGAGTAAAAGGGATTTTATTATAACTTACCGTAAGATCCTTTTCTCTGAGTTCACTGACAGACGCAGCACCCACCCCTCTGTGTTGAGTTTGTACGGCTTGTTACGAACTGATGTGCTATGCAGAGCAGGGGGGTTATATGCTAAGGTGAGGACGGCCCCCTGGGAGGGGCCAACCTATGCTTTTGTTTTAGTTTTGCCAAGTCTACTCCTAGTAATATGAGCATAACCCCACGTGTCATAAGAAGGCTGCGTCTGTCAGTGAACTCAGAAAAGGATTTTACGGTAAGTTATAATAAAATCCCTTTTTTTGATGGTTTTTTTCAGTCACATGACCTGTGAAAAACACACCATAGACACAGCAAAATCGTATCCTTTTTTAGGACCATTATCGGCACTTTTTTCTCTATCTGCAAAACGCCGAAAACACCATTCTCAGCCGAAAGGTTTCTATATGTGCATTTCTAGTTTTCTTTTTTTTACTGCGTCCTTTTCCCTTTAGATCAGGGATAAGCAATTAGCGGACCTCCAGCTGTTGCAAAACTACAAGTCCCATCATGCCTCTGAATGCTTGTGGTTGTCAGTCTTGCTATGCCTCATGGGACTTGTAGTTCTGCAACATCTGGAGGTCTGCTAATTGCATATCCCTGCTTTAGATGATTCTGATTGGATGTAAACAGATGGCATCAGTTTACATCCATTCCATTCCATCTATATCCGTTTTTAGGCAAGAACATTTTTTTTTACTTTAGTCACCTGATTGTCTGCAACAATTAAGATAAAAAATTATATAAACTGATTTGAACTGAAGTGCAAACTCCTGTAAACTATATAAACTGAATCAATTTTTTCTTTGAAAAAAATGTGACTGAACGGATGATGGCCATGTGAGGAGCCTTGGGCCCCTTCCTCATGGGATGAGCTCCGCTGGAGTCTGCCTGGTAAGCTGGGAATCTTTCTGCTAATCCCTGCTGAGCAGGCGGATGGCTGGTTTGTGTTCACTCCGCTTATGTAGAGTGGACACAGGCCGACCTCTATGGGCAGTCAGGTGTAAATAGACTGCCTGTCCATTTACACTCAACTGCCATCTGTCTCAAGCCGCCAGATGGATGGGAAACGGATTCCTATCTCTGATTTTAGTGGATCTGATCAGATGTCAGCAGGTGTAAATATTCGTTTACACCCACTGCTCTAAACGTGACTGGAGAGATCCGATCAGGCCCGTCTGAAAAACTGACCGTCAAACCCAATTGGTCCGCTAGTGTGAAAGGGGCCTTAGTCTACTATTCAGACTTCCTCATCATTCATATTTTAGTAACAGAGGAGCAAGTGCAAGTCTCCCATAAAGACCCCACAGCCAGCAATAAAAAGTGGGGGAGGGGCAGTTAGTACCTCGGCTTTACTGCTGTTCAGAAGAATTCTTACTTCCTAGTTATGTGAAAGATTTTCCCAACGGGGCAACAATAAACCATACAGAGCTTTCTAACCTTTTCTTCCAACGCAAGCTAAAACAAATAGGTTTAGTTGTAGATGGCCTGTAATAAAGGGCCAACACAACAACTGCCATCTACTGCACATCGGTAACAATGACATTATTTATTTCCTGTATATTTTAATACCTTGTTTTAGGCCATCCATAGAGCTATTTACATGGTTTCCTGTACTCTAAAGGAGTTCATAATTCTAACAGTAACATTATCACCAATGCACATATAGAAATGCTCCTTATACAGTGTATCCGGAAAGTATTCACAGCGCTTCACTTTTCCCACATTTTGTTATGTTACAGCCTTATTCCCAAATGGATTCAATTCATTATTTTCTTCAAAATTCTACAAACAATACCCCATAATGACAACGTGAAAGAAGTTTGAAATCTTTGCAAATTTATTAAAAATAAAATCATGTACTCATGTACATAAGTATTCACAGCCTTTGCCATGACACTCAAAATTGAGCTCAGGTGCATCCTGTTTCCATTGATCATCCTTGAGATGTTTCTACAGCTTCATTGGAGTCCACCTGTGGTAAATTCAGTTAATTGGACTTAATTTGGAAAGGCACACACCTGTCTATGTAAGGTCCCCCAGTCAACAGTGCATGTCCAAGCACAAACCAAGCCATGAAGTCCAAGAAAATGGCTGTAAACCAAGACCGGATTGTATTGAGATCCAGAAATGTTTCTGCAACATTGAAGGTCCCAATGAGCACAGTGGCCTCCATCATCTGTAAATAAAATATGTTTAGAACCATCAAGACTCCTCCTAGAGGGGGCCACCTGGCCAAACTGAGGTATCAGGGGAGAAGGGCCTTAGTCAGGGAGGTGACCAAGAACCCGATGGTCACTCTGACCGAGCTCCAGCGTTTCTCTGTGGAGAGAGGAGAACCTTCCAGAAGAACAATCATCTCTGCAGCACTCCACCAATCAGGCCTGTATGGTAGAGTGGCCAGACGGAAGCCTCTCCTCAGTAAAAGTCACATGAAAACCCACCTGGAGTTTGCCAAAAGGCACCTGAAGGACTCTCGGCCCATGAGAAACAAAATTCTCTGGTCTGATGAAACAAAGCTTGAACTCTTTGGTCTGAATGGCAAGCGCCATGTCTGGAGGAAACCAGGCACCGCTCATCACCTGGCCAATACCATCCCTACATGGTGGTGGCAGCATCATGCTGTGGGGATGTTTTTCAGTGGCAGGAACTGGGAGACTAGTCTGGATCGAGGGAAAGATATGAATGCAGCAATGTATAGAGACATCCTTGATGAAAACCTGCTCCAGAGTACTCTGGACCTCAGACTGGGGCGAAGGTTCATCTTCCAACAGGACAACGACCCTAAGCACACAACCAAGATAACAAAGGATAGGCTATGGGACAACTCTGTGAGTGTCCTTGAGTGGCCCAGACTTGAACCTGATTGAACATCTCTGGAGAGATCTGAAAAGGGCTGTGCACCAACGCTCCCCATCCAACCTGATGGAGCTTGAGAGGTCCTGCAAAGAAGAATGGGAGGAACTGCCCAAAAATAGGTGTGCCAAGCTTTGTAGCATCATACTAAAAAAATACTTGAGGCTGTAATTGGTGCCAAAGGTGCTTCAACAAAGTATTGAGCAAAGGCTGTGAATACTTATGTGCAGGCGGTCCCCTAGTTACAAACATCTGACGTACAAACGGAGGGGGACAACAGGAAGTGGGAGGAAATCTACCCCTAGGAAAGGAAATTCACTCCTGTAAGAGTTGTTATGGGAAAAAGGTGTCTCCACTGATGCTTTATTACCAAGGCTTGTTTCCACAACAACCCCAAATTTTCAAAATCAAATTGTCATTGGGAAAGTGAGGTGAAATCTTATGAACAGGGGCTCAGACCGCAAAATAAATATGACAGGGGTATTAACCCTTCCCCATGCTATCCAAAAAAGTTTAAAAATAGTTTCTTTGGCTGGGGCTACACTTAGAAAATGTGCCTGTTCTGACTTACAAACAAATTCGACTTAAGAACAAACCTACAGACCCGATCTTGTTTGTAACCCGGGGACCGCCTGTACATGGGATATTTTTGTAGTATATTTTTAATAAATTTGCAAACATTTCAAACAAACTTCTTTCATCTTGTCATTATGGGGTACTGTTCATAGCATTTTGAGGAAAATAATACATTTAATCCATTTTGGAATAAGGCTGTAACATAAAATGTGGAAAAAGTAAAGCGCTGTGAATAATTTCCGAATGCACTGTTAAGTCCTTTTATGTATCAAGACATTAATGTTCAATTGCCAGTCAAAATCCTGAAAGCTTTTATTAATACATAACACCACTATTTTCTTCTGAAACAATATAATTGCATTTCAAGGTTAAATGATATCTAGTGTGACTTCCTCCTCACAATCTATGGCAAAGATCACAGTGTGTGTCAGAAGATTTCTTACGTCAAATTCTCTGGCACACATGGTAAGGCAGCAGGAACAGGAGAAGGAAGGGTTTCCCATGGTATCTCTGGACCAGAGGCACGAAGTTGTAAGATTTGCTCCTTGACTACCTTGTAGTTCCCCTCTTTATATGTAGGTCGGAAGATTGCCATGTTGTGGTCTCCTTAACTGGAGAATGTGCTTCTCTCCGGGGGTTGAACGAAGAGATCCCGTATTGGCAAGCTGGGATCAGTTGCATACATACTGAAGTAACCAGTTATGGGCTGAATATACAAGAGAGTATAGCATTTTATTTAAAGGGCAACTCCAAAAATCCCTGATCAAGGTTAGGAGAGTATGACTTGGGTTTCTGTTATCAGGACCATTTATGGACCACTGACTGAAGTGTGACCCATGGGAGGAAGCCAGGAAACGAAGAATCTCTACACTGGGGCACTAAGGGAAGTGTAATCCTTTCATTACACTCGCCTGCCATTGACCAAGACATGGGAAGTCATTTGGCTGTCTTTTTAAGTACGAGTCCATCTTCTATTTTATTAGGATGTCCCTCCACCACATTTTCCCTTTGTGATATCATATTGTTGGATTCTACAAAATAGTAAGTGATTGAAAGCCCTGGAGTAATCCAATAGAACCTCTGCCTACATACCCCTGTCAAGGTGTCAATCAACAGTTTCTGCCTCCATCTTATACCAAGTAGATTTTACACTACTCTTCAGTCATATGTAGCTGGTTGTCAGCTTAGCTCACTGGTTTCTGAGCCTGCATACCACTTTATATTTACTGCAGGAGATTACTTCACCTGAACCTGCAAGGAGAGAAGTATGGACGTGGTTTATGAATTGGGCTTTTTGAGTTAAAGCTGAAGTTTAGGTATGGCAGTTTTTCCAGCTTGGACCATGTAAGTATGTATATACCATAAATGTGAGATTCCCAGTGGAAGCGGGTAATCACTGTAGTAGTCGTCACTACAGTGATTGCTGCAGCCTTCCTGGTCCCATGTGAAGTGGCTGCTCTGCTGCATAGTGCATACTGGAGGTTGCTCGCTTGACACTGGTGCCATTCACAGAACACCTTGCATTTTTCGAATGAATGCCAAGCATTCTCTGGTTGGATGAAGTCATGACATCAGCACCCCGTCTCTCCACCCTGTCCAAGATAACACTTTGCATTCATTGAGAAAATGCAGTGTTCCCTGAATGATGTCTGTGATGATCAAGGGACCGCCCTGTTTTCACAATATGGCAGGGCAGCATGCCAGCACAGGACCCCAGAAGTCAATGGAGATCCCTGTAGTAGCAGTATCTACTACAGTGATTTCCAGCTTTCAGGGGGATCCCACAGGTATGGCACATGCATGCATAGTAGTGTAAAAAGGACAACTGCGCTATGTCAACAAAATTAAGCAGCGGCAAGAAAAGGATTCACAGTATGTATAAATATAAAGCCGCGCTAAAGGGTTAATAAATTGCAATAAAGATACAAATGCAATAAAATATAAATGTCCTATAGCTGACAGGTGGTCAATTCAACTGTACTGGATCTCCAAATGTATATACAACGTCCATAGGGGGCCCAGTACAGTTGAATTGACCACCTGTCAGCTATAGGACATTTATATTTTATTGCATTTGTATCTTTATTGCAATTTATTAACCCTTTAGCGCGGCTTTATATTTATACATACATGCATGCATACACACATTGCTCCAAGCTGGACCAATTTAACTGTAAAAATTGCCACACCCAAATTTCAGCTTTAAAAGGTGTAGGGTCCATGACTATCATGCTGATCCTGGTTTCAGTATCTAATAAAGGAAGTTGAAGCTGGAATACAGATTTTATGACTATTTGTTGTACGTCTATTTCAAAACTGCTACATACAAGGTATTAATGCAAGTATCAGGATGGACTACTTTGAGGCCCACACATGAGCAATGACAGCTCTTTTATTTAATGCCCTCACAGGTTCACTTTAGAGAAATCTACAGCCACCTTCTTAAAGAATTCACTTTTTTGTAATGATGTATGGGCATAGTGTTTGTCTCTTTGGGGGAGATTTACAAAATTTGGTGCAACCCTGCATAGTAACCAATCAGCTTCCAGGTTTTATCGTCAAAGCTTAATTGAAGAAGCTGATAATGCACAGATGCACCAAATTCTGTGTGCTCCAGTTTTAGTAAATCTCCCCCTTTGTTACCATTGTATATTTGACTTTTGTCTGCTGCAAGAGGGAGATGGATGACAATGGAGTGGGAGTGATTTTTACCGTGTCCCTATTGGAATATTTTGTCTTCTTTCAGTCCTGGTTGTCACTGTCCTAGACAGTTGTCACCAGGAAAAAGCTTGTGTTAAATCTTCCAAGGGGTGGAATAGTTGTGACAACCAGGGATTTCCTCACTTCCTGTTCTATGAGACAGAAAGAAAAGCAAGTCTCCTTCTATATGGTGTTAAGTTTGGTTGAACATACTAGGGTTCATCTTTTATCCAAAGCTGATGAAATTTCTGTGCCATATCCACTGCTTCACAAAGAGGCAAAATGCTCTCTTACAGCTGTATTCCTGTTGTCTGTGTTATATTATAGAGAACCCCTAAAGCCAGGTTCACAGTTAGTGTTCTGTGAATGGCGCACAGGGCAGCCCATTCATTTCAATGGGCAGTCTTAGGTGTGACGAATGCGCCAAAGAAGCTCATGTACCTTTTTTCCCCCCAAAGTGTCTTTCAGGACAGCCACCTCTGAGAGACCTTGGCTCCTCCCTTCACAGGAGACACTGCCTTAGCTCAAGATTAAAGCACGCTCTATCACGCCGACCCCCCCCCCACAGTTCTGGTGTTTCCTTCGGTAGGGAGACATTGCTGGGAACCAAGGCTGGACAGCTGGGGAAGCTAAGGCCTATGGGGAAAGGCTGAGGTCTCTCCTTGAAGGTAGTTTGGGTTCAAAACCTTGGGGAGAGGTACCTGGACTGCTGCAAAGGATTGCCACCCCAGTTTCTGCTTATGGTGGGAGTTGAAGCTTGGGGGGGGGGGGGGGGTCTGGGTCCTGCTTTCTGCTACCCTGGGGGGTGTTGCAGGAGGTGTGCCAGTCTTCTCTCTCATTGTGTATGGCCAGCAGTGGAGCTTGAGACTGGGCCAAATGGCAGGTGATGGGCCCAGTCCGGTGGTGGGCAGTTTCAGCTGCGATCTCTGAAAGCGGGCCCAGAATGCCTGCATCAAGGCTCAATGACCTTAATTAAGCAAGCATGCCCTCCTGGGGGAGAGGGTACGTTTTTTTTTCTCTTCTTCCTTCTGATGCACATCAAAAAAAAAAAAAAGTGCACAAAATACGTGTTTGGGGTGCTATTAACAATGAATTTCCACCGCAAGTGCAATGCACCCTAAGAAAAAAGTGAACCAGAATACCATTGCAATCCTGAAAGCACCTAAAATATCACACATACTTCAGCTTGCCACTACAAATGAAATCTGTTTTATATGGAAGTGGTCTTAAAAAGCACACCTTGCAGACCCCCACCACCTCAAATAAAATGAAAGTGAAGTCCATAAATTCCGAACACATCAGAAGAAAAAAAAAAACACCCCTCCCCACCCAGGTTCAGACATGCTGAGGCCAGTGAGCTATCTTGCAGGATTCTGGGAAATTTCACTGCAGGATCTTCTTGTAGTTAGGTTTGTAATCTTCTGCTTTGCCAGCATCCCACAGCCCATGTATACAGCAGCCTGTCTGACAGAACCCGGCCAAACAGGCATGCTGGAAAAACAGCAGCTGATTGGCATCCGATCAGTGCTGGTGGCGAGGCTGACTGGTGTGTTCTGGTGGTGAGCGGGGGCAGTCCCCCTGTCAGAACACAATAGCTCCAGCAGGGAGATCACTGTACTAACATCACATAATTAGTAGAGTACGTTTTTTTTTTTTTTTTTCCAGCCTGCTGGGACTTAAATCGGTTGTAAACTGCTGGCCTTTTTTTTTTTTTTTTTGGGAACCTGCAAGGTAAAAGCCTTATGTTAAACTTACCTTAAAACAAAGTCCTCCCACCCTGAGAAGTCAGTGCTGCAGGGGCTCCCATCTTTACCCATGTTGTGACTGGATGGAGCCACGATGATGTCACTCCCCGCGTATGCCGTTCATGACACAAAGCTCTGAAGGAATGGTACGGGTGGCCGTTCCTTCAGAGCGCACGCGCCAGTGATGTTACTGGCTGCATGTAATGTAAATATCTCCTAAACGGTGCAAGTTTAGGAGCTATTTACACTATCTTTAGGTAAAAGCAAAAGATGGAAGTTTACTTTATGGCCCCTTTCACATTTTTATGACCTGAAAGTCACACAACTTACAGCAATGCCTGTGTAATATTGAGGTCTATGGACCTCAAGTCGCATCAAAGTGCAGGGACTACTTTGAAGTCGCAACAGATATGAACGGTACTCATTGGAAATCATGGGGTAAGACTTGTCAAGCGACTTTGCAGTCCCAAGTTGCACAAGTGTGAAAGGGGCCTAAAGGGGGTGTAAGCTGGGTATGAGGCAAGTTTTTTTTTTTTTGCTTTTTCAAACATACTTTTGATATTTTTTTTTGTCTTCATATCGTACAGTTGTTTTTGTTTAAGAGGTTCATGGTTGCAGTATATCACACCTTGTATTTTCATGAATTGTCGGTTTGTGGGTATTTTAAGGGAACCTGCAAGGAGGGGCTATAATCTCATTCATTGCCTCACAACCTAAGGAGTCGCCATCTGAGACAAGGATGCAAGTTATGTTCAGACTTCACATGCTTTTCCTAGATCAGTGATTATTAGGGATGCTAAGCTAGGTTCAGCCCCTGATCGTGCATCTTTTATAAAATCTATTTCAGTGTGTTCCTTCTATTATAAAACTGCGTCTTCCTCCATGGGGTTGGGGTCAGTCTTGCTCTTTCATTGACATGTTGCTTGGATTGACTGCTGATGACAAAGCTATAACAATGTCCACAATAGTGTAGCGATATATTGGAGGGACCAACACAGCACCGGGTCTCACACAGATGCCTATGCAACTCATCATAACACGATCTGTAGTCAGCAAGTCTCTATATGACATTTGGGGACTCGTCTGTCTAATACACAATAAGGCCAATATTGTGCCCCCTCATAGAGGAAATGTGAAAAACAGGGCAACTAGCTCTGCAACAGTTGTGTTTAATAAAGCTACTCTTTTACAAAAGAATGGTCTGACTTCTACTTTCTGCGCTAACTACAAGTATCTGAACAGATTATAGTTTCCTCCAACAAGCACCATACACTTTGTTTTATAGATGCATTTTCCAAAAGTACATAACCAAGGTGCATTTCAGTTACAGATAGGTGCTGGCAGTTTGTATCACTCAAGTGCTAAATCTATACATTGGACAGGTTTGTACTTAAATATCTGCCCCTAGTGATCAACCAAACTGTCCTCTTTGCTCCCCACAAAAGCCCCTGCTCTCTAGCTGCCTTGTCACCTTCTCCTATCCTCCGGAACGGTCATCAGATGAGAGGGCGTTTTTAAACCAGGATTACTTTATTGAACAATATGTTGTACAGTCAATAGAAATTTACCAGAGACAAAGTACACAAAGCCTTACACATTGACAATTGCTTATGCATTAAGGTGAAAAACCTTTTCTTTTGCAGCAGACCCCGTTTACTTACCTAAACCCGTTCTCATGCTGGGGACGAGCCTAGCAGCTCCAGCCACAGGCTCTGGTCCTTATTCGATTGCCATTGGCTCCCGCTGATGTCAATCAAGTCCAGTGGCGCGGGGCCGAGTCCTGCTGTCTGTGTCAATGGACGCAGAACACAGGGGCGTGCCCGCATGAGTGCTCCCAATGGAAAGTGCTTCCCTGACGGGGCACTTGAGAAGAGGAGCCCTGCTAGGGGACCCCAGAAGAGTAGGTTCAAGGCCACTCTGTACAAAACCACTGCACAGAGGAAGGCAAGTATGATATTTTTGTTATTTAAAAAAAAAAAAAAAAATCAAGCCTTTAGTATCATCTTAACAGAGATGCTAGTGTCCCATGGAAAAGAGAAGAACAATTGCTATTGTACAGTCCTATAGACTAGTTAAAGCAATACAAAAGGTTCGCTTTTTTCCCCTTAAAATAACAAACATGTTATACTTACCTCCTCTGTGCAAGGATTTTGCACAGAGTGGCTCCTATCCTCCTCTTCTGGAGTCCCCCACCAGAGCTCCTGGCTCCTCCTCTTCTTGAGTGACCCGCCAGGGAAGCGCTCTCCCTGGGGTCACTCGTGTGAGCGCAAAATATTTGATTGGTAGTGAGCTGGCATGTGTATGTGTGTATATATATATATATATATATATATATATATATATATATATATATATACACACATACACACACACTCACACATGATAAACTACGCGGCTGCTGCCTCCTAGAGTGCTTCACACCCAATAGCAAAAAAATTGTGGATGAGGATAAAAAAAAAATTTAAAAAAAGGGGGTACAATTGGGGTGGAAAATGTTGGGAGGTAGGTACAATACTAATACTCCTTAAATGCACTCACATTTATTAAGTAAAAAAATCAGCATTAAAATCAATATTGTTCACAGTATCCACACAAGGGTCTCACGTGTCCTCAGTAAGTACCACCGCCAGGCTGGACCCCACCCCACGTGGCTTCATCTGGAGGAGCAAAATGCGCTCCCGTGTCCTGTTGCTGCATCCATTGACACAGACAGCAGGACTTGGCCTTGCCCCCTGCATCACTGGACTTGATTGACAGCTGCGGGAGGCAATGGCTCCCCTGCTATCAATCTATCCAATGAGGACCCGAGACACCGGCTGGAGCTGCTAGGCTCGCCCCCAGCGTGGGAAACAATCATGCTCAGGTAAGTAAACGGGGGGTCTGGGGGGGGCAGCTGCAACAGAAAGGGTTTTTCACCTTAACCTCCCTGGCGGTATGATTATTTCAGATTTTTGGTGCTGAAAGTGGTACAATTATTTTGCATGGAAATTTGGCGTTTTATGTTGTAGGCCTGTAATTCTTAGGAATAAGTCACTTAAATCTGTCCAAACAAGAGTCTAGTAGACATCCCGGGTATGATAAAGTTTGAAACATAAAATCATAAATTATAATATAATAACTAAAAATAATAATATAATAGTAATAAAATTTATTCAATAATGTAATCAAACCAAAACACTGAAATTTGCTCAGTTGCAGAATTGTCGCTGTCGTCACTTTCAGTTTCTGATGATAAATTTCCCCAAAAATCAGCATCACTCAATTCTGCAAATGATTCTTATTTACTATCGGTGTTTTCTAGTTGATTAAAAAACACTTTTGACGTAAAGGGACACTTTTTGGTTGCCATGGACATTCTCAAATTTCCAGGCAGAAAGAATGGCATATATAATATAAAAGTGCATGCAGGGCACTGGACAAAGCACTAGGGACAAAGGGGATGTGAAATGATTTTAAACAGTAATGTAATCTTACAGATTACAGTGTACTGTATGTTTACTGTGTGTTTCACTTTTTAAATTTGCCGCCAGTCTCCGCCGCATGTGACGAGACGCTTGCAGGGAACGGAGCCCGGCACACAGAGGCATCAGGCAGAGGACATCGCTGGATCCAGGGGACAAGGTGAGTAAAGCTGCCTTGGATCCAGCGATGCAATCCCGAGTGTGGCTCGGGGTTACCGCTAATGGTACTGAAATTCCACCCCGAGCCACACTCTGGAATACCGCCAGGGAGGTTAATGCATAGAATGCATTAAGGTGAAAACCCGTGAGGGTTTACAACCCTTTTTAAGGTAATGCCAGTAGAAATTTACAAAGATAGCCATTGCTACCAAACTTTATTGAATTTCCCAGGACAATTTCTAGAAAGGTAAGTGTGGGGGGGGGGGGCACGAAGAAATCCATTTACATAGGATCTCCTTCTTGGCATAGGAGGCATGAAATTAAAATGTTTGTATACCTAGGCCGCTGGTCATCTTCATGTATACCATGTGCACTCTTCCCAAGTCTCCCTGTCTAGAGTAGAAATGTCCGCACCCCAGCGCTCCCAGAGTCCATCTTGGGGGAGTCTACGCAGAGCTGAGTAGAGTGCAGAGAGGGATTTGAAATGCTCCTCTTGTGCGAGGAGATCTTCAATCAGGTCAGTAGCGAAGGAAGGTGGGTATGGAAACTGATCGAGCTGCATGCCATACCTGCCAATAGAGGAAGAGCATCCATCCAGGCACATCATGTTGACGGGAGATGTCTTTGAAGGACTCAGAGCATTATTTGAGTGACAGGGCTGCTGATGTCACAACCTAAAATGGTGGCACCCAGCAGTAGCTGTAAACTGCTGGCTTTTTTTTTTTTTAAAAAACCTGCAAGGCAATGCCATAATGCACATGTATTGTGATACTTACCTTAGAACGAGGCCCTCCAGCGGTGCGCAGATCACTGCTGAAGGCGCTTCAATCTTCACCTGGTCTTCCTTCTGGGTTTGTGGCTCTGGCTCTGTGAGTGGCTGGAGCCACAATGATGTCACTCCTGTGCATGTGTGTGGGAGCCACCGCTTAGGGCACAGGACTCTGAAGGAATGGCATGGGTATGTTGTCCCTTCAGAGCGTATGTGTCGGTGTTGGCACCGGCCGCATCTACAGTAAATATCTCCTAAACGGTGAATGTTTAGGAGATACAGTACCTATAGGTAAAGTTCATGCATGGGAGTCTACTCCCACTTTATGTTGGCCATAGACTGGTTCAGCAAGAATTCATGTATGGGCAGGCTGGTTGTACTGCAGTAGATCCATCTATCTTTTACTAGTACAACCAGCCTGCCAGATATTTTTATCATGCAATCACAACTTGCGGCTATAGCCACCAGCAGTAATCTTTGTATTCTGATGGCTAGGAATCCTCCCACTATCAGAGTACAATAGCTCTGCTGGAGAGCTTCAGTGTTGATGGGGACATCAAGCAATTTTCTTTCCTTCAGCCAAAAGAAAATTGGTTATTGTATGGCCTGTTATCAATAGTTACAGGATTAAATGCACAAAACTGGGTAATTTGACATATAATGTCATGGGAAGATTTTTGATCATAATATGGGGACAGGATCTCCCTTGTTTGAAACATTTTAACCACTTGCTGAGCAGCCGGCGGCAGGCAGGTCGGCTTTCCTGCGCAAATCGTCTTCATATGACGGCGGTTGTGTGTATTTTGGGTGAGCGATCACTGGCTAGCGGGGGAGCCAATCAGTGGTTGGGGCAGACTCTATGTTCGCTGGCCACCTGCGATCGCTCCCCGGCAGTGACAGAACAGGGATCTGCAAGTGTAAATAAGCAGATCTCCATTCTGCCGGGGGAGGGGAGAGTGATTGTCTGTTCCCTGTATATGGGAGCAGCGATCTCTCTCCTCCTCCAGTCATCCCAGCCCCCGCACAGTTAGAACACACTTACAGGAAACACATTTAACCCTTTGATTGCCCCCTAGTGTTAACCCCTTCCCTGCTAGTGACATTTATACAGTAATCAGTGCCTATTTATAGCACTGATCGCTGTATAGATGTCAGTGGTCCCAAAAAAAGTGTCCGATATGTCCACCACAATATCGCAGTCCTGCTAAAAATCGCAGATCACTGGCATTAGTAATAAAAATAAATACACCAGAAATCTATTCCCATAGTTTGTAGACGCTATAACGCTTGGGCAAACCATTCAATATACGCTTATTGCAATTTCTTTTTACCAAAAATATGAGGAAGAATATATATCGGCCTAAACTGATGAAGAAATTTGTTTTTTTGGATATGTATTATAGCAAAAAGTAAAAAATATGAGGTTTTTTTTTTTTTTTGAAAATTTAAGCTTTTTTTTGTTTATATACAAAAAGTAAATACCGCAGAGGAAAAAAAGGACAAATTTTATTTGGGTAAAGCGTCGCACAAATGAGCAATTGTGAGTTAAACGCAGTGCCGCATTGCAAAAAATGGCCTGGTCATTAAGGGGGTAAAACCTTCCTGGGCTGAAGTGGTTACGTAATCTGCTAGTCATTAACCACTTCAGCCCTGGAAGGATCTACACTCTTCCTGACCAGAGCACTTTTTGCGATTCGGCACTGCGTGGCTTTAAGGGCTCGTTTACACTTGCTTCAAAACAGGGCGTCAGATGGGCTTTGTTAACGCTCCCTTAACGCCAGTCAAAGCCCCTGTCACTAAATAAAATGGTTAGCTTACAGTCCTGTTTACACCTTGTGTTGGCTTAGCTGCGCTTCAGCTTTGTGTCAAAAATTATACCCCATGTAGCTTTAGCCAGTCTTCAAAGCTTCTTCAACATCTCCATAAAAGTCTATGACAAAGCTTGTTTGAAGCTCGCTTGAAGCACCTGCAGCTTTTCAGGGGCTGTAATTCAGCTTTAACTTCACTTTGTTTTGGAGAAATTGCAGGAGTGAGATATCAACAAACACATGGGGCATTTACCAAGCTTCAACAAGGCCTCAAAAGTGCATCACTGAAGCCTCGTCGAAGCCTGGTTGAAGCCTCACTGAAGCCTCTTAGAAGCACCGCCGAAGCCTCAAAAACACATCATAAAAGCTTGTTGAAGCTGTATGAGCTTTAATGTGCATTGAAGCCGAAGCAAGTGTAAACTAGCCCTAACTGACAATTGCGCAGTCGTGCGGCGTTGTACCCAAACAAAATTGATGTCCTTTTTTTTCTCACAGCTTTCTTTTGGTGGTATTTTATCCCCTCTGCGGTTTTTATTTTTTGCACTATAAACAAAAAGAGCAATTTTGAAAAAAAAAAAACAATATGTTTTACTTTTTGCTATAATAAATAAAAATATATATATATAAAAAAAAATGTATTCATCAGTTTAGGTCAAAATGTATTCTTCTACATATTTTTGGTAGATAAAATCGCAATAAGAGTTTGATTGGTTTGCACAAAAGTTATCACCTCTACAAACTATGAGAATGGATTTATGGCGTTATTATTATTAATTTTTTACTGGTAATGGCAGCGATCTATGATTTTTATCAGGACTGCGATATTGCGGCCGACAGATCGGACATTTTTGACACTTATTTGGGACCATTGACATTTATACAGCAATCAGATCTAAAAACAGCCACTGATTACTATGTAAACCTCACTGGCAGGGAAGGGGTTAACCTGCAGGGTGCAATCAAGGGGTTAACTGTGTGGGGGCTGGGCTTTCAGGGGCATGACAGATCTAACTAATGACAAGGATCAGTAGATCACTGTCATGCCGCCTGACAGAATGGGTAACCTTTGTGTTTACATTAGCGGTTCTCCGTTCTTCCTCTGTAGTAGGTGATCGCAGGCCGCCTGACCCATGGCCACACTCACGCAGCGTGTAGCGGGCACGAGAACGCACCGCCAGGGGGAGCACCTGCCCGCCTGCTGTGGGAATCGCCGTTTATATACAGCGATTCACGCAGCGCTGCCACTTTGCAGCAGTAAAAGTACGTGACGCGGTGGGGAAGCGGTTAAGAGGTTGTTTCACACTGGTGGTCCAATCAGGTCTACCTATCAGTTTTTTCAGGTGGACCTGATCAGACCAGCCATTGTTCTCTATGGAGAGGCGGATGTCAGCTGACACATGCTGGCATCTGATCCTGCCCGCCAAAAACAGACAGATGGGGGATCCATTCCCCATCTGTCCATCGGATTGGATGATGGATGGAAAGAGACAGGTGGCCCATTTCCATCCGACTGCCTCAAAAAACAGAACAGCAGGCTCTGTCCGCTCTGCATAGCAGACACAGATCTGTCATCCACCTGCTCAGTGGGGATCCGCAGAGAGATCCCCTGCTGAGCAGGTGGATGCACATTACAGAGTTCTCCCCATCTGAAAGGGGCCTAAGGGGAGGAAAACTCAATCCAATAGAATGAAAAAGGCCTACAGTCTTCAATTTTTATTGCCGTCCGATTCCTTAATGGGATGATTTCCTGTCAGGGCAGGAAGTGAAAATATTTTCTAGAACTGGGACACAAACAAAACCACATCTTGAGCCCACGTTCACATTGGGCCGATTTGGCATGCGATTTGACAGGTCAGATGACATGCCAAATCAGCGGCTATTGCCGGAAATAGCACCGTCTGAATCAGTGCAGTGCCGCACCGATTCCCAAAAGTAGTTCCTGTACTACTTTGGGGGCAATCTGAATAGACATCAGTGCAGCAACCCGCACTGATGTCTGTCAAATCGCCCCCGAAGTCGGACTGCATTGCCAGTTTGAAATCGGGCGACTTTGATCAGGGCTGGTGCAAGGATTTTTGACACCCTAGGCGAAACTCATTTTGCCGCCCCCACCTTTGGCTCCGCCCATGACTCCACCCCCTTTGCCCTGTCCACGTATATGATGGAGGTGGTGGAGATGGAGATTTTTTCAGCGCCTCTCTACCAATTTATTTAGCTTCTTTAGCACCGGCTCACTTACTCATGCCAGCCATGGTCCGCAGGTATATGGACAGGCTACGGTAGTATATGGACAGGCTGGAGTAGTATATGGACAGGCTAGGGTGGTATATAGACAGGCTGGTGTAGTATATGGACAGGCTAGGGTAGTATATGGACAGGCTGGGGTAGTATATAGACAGGCTGGGGTTGTATATGGACAGGTTGGGGTAATATATGGACAGGCTGGGGTAGTACATGGACAGGGGCTGAGCGCCCTCGGTGGCAGTGCACCCTAGGCGGCCGCCTACACCGCCTAGTGGTAGAGCCAGCCCTGACTTTGATTTCCAACCTGCAGCAGTGTGAACCTGGGCTTAGCACAGATTGGGGGTGGTTTATTACCTTTGAAAACGGCGCTCCAATACACTTTGCTGATGGATATACAGTATCTCACAAAAAAGTGCATGTACCATTTCATGTAATGTAGTGCACTGCAACACACAGCAGAGCATAACTGTGCTGCAACATACAGTATCTGACAAAAGTGAGTACACCCCTCACATTTTTGTAAATATTTTATTCTATCTTTTCATGTGACAACACTGAAGAAACGATACTTTGCTACAATGTAAAGTAGTGAGTGTACAGCTTGTATAACAGTGTAAATTTGCCGTCCCCTCAAAATAACTCAACACACAGCCATTAAAGTCTAAACCGCTGGCAACAAAAGTGAGTACACCCCTAAGTGAAAATGTCCACATTGGGCCCAATTAGCCATTTGCTTTTAAATAGCCTTGCAGGAGTAAATGTCATTCTTGTATGCGTGCACTGTTATATGTTGGGATTTTTTTTTGGGGGGGGCGGGGGGGTTTGGACTGGCCAAGCATGTCTCCAGACCTAAACCCTATTGAGCATCTGTGAGGTATCCTCAAACAGAAGGGGAAGGAGCGCAAGGTCTCTAACATCCACCAGCTCTGTGATGTCATCATGGAGGAGTGGAAGAGGATTCCAGTGGCAACCTGTGAAGCTCTGGTGAACTCCATGCCCAAGAGGGTTAAGGCAGTGCAGGAAAATAATGGTGGCCACACAATATTGACACTTTGGGCCCAATTTGGACATTTTCACTTAGGGGTGTACTCACTTTTGTTGCCAGCGGTTTAGACATCAATGGCTGTGTGTTGAGTTATTTTGAGGGGAAGGCAAATTTCACTGTTATGCAAGCTGTACACTCACTACTTTACATTGTAGCAAAGTGTCATTTCTTCAGTGTTGTCACATGAAAAGATAGAATAAAATATTTACAAAACTGAGGGATGTACTCACTTTTGTGAGATACTGTATATACAGAGTGCAGGGTTCGGGGGGGATGTA
>BLSH010478170.1:38068-52343 GCA_018402905.1 Glandirana rugosa
TATATATATATATATTTGTATGTTTAATTGGTGAACGAAGGGTTCTTTGGGTATATATTATTATTAATAATATTATTTATTAACGTAGATTGTTTAATTGGTGAACGGAGGGTCTTTTATATACATACGCTGGGAAGCAAGTGGTTAATTCATTAGATGCAGTTTTTGAAATTATTATTATTATCATTTATGTTTTACTTTATTTTATATTTACATTTTTTTTTCTTCTTGCCAGCTGCAGCCATGATCCTGATATAACCACTTACTGCCCATGACATTTATATACATACGTTGGGAGGCAAGTGGTTAATTTGTTAGATGCAATTATTTATTATAATAATTATTATTATATATGGGTTTCTTGGGAAGCAAGTGGTTAATTTGTATGTTTATATATATATATATTTTTTTTTATGGAATTTTTTATTTTATTTTTTTTTTTTACATTTTTTTTGGCAGCTGCCGCCATGATCCTGGCATGACTGCTTGCTGCCTAGCTCTTTTATATACATACGCTGGGAAGTAAGCGGTTAATTCATTAGATGCAGTTTTGAAATTATTATTATCATTTGTTTTACTTTATTTTATATTTACATTTTTTTTTCTTCTTGGCAGCTGCAGCCATGATCCTGGTATACCCACTTATTGCCCAGGACATTTATATACATACACTGGGAGGCAAGTGGTTAATTTGTTAGATGCAGTTATTTATTATAATAATTATTATTTTTATGTATGTTTATATATTTTTTTGTTTTGTTTTGTTTTTTTGGCAGCCGCCGTCATGATCCTGGCATGACTGCTTGCTGCCTAGGTCATTTATATACATACGCTGGGAAGCAAGCGGTTAATTCATTAGATGCAAATTTTGAAATTATTATTATCATTTATGTTTTACTTATTTTATATTTATATATTTTTTTCACATTTTTTTTTCTTCTTGGCAGCTGCAGCCACGATCCTGCCCATGACATTTATATACATACGTTGGGAGGCAAGTGGTTAATTTGTTAGATGCAATTATTTATTATTTCTTTTATTATTATTATGTATGTTTTTATATATATATATATTCTTTTTGTTTGTTTTTAATTTAATTTTTTTTTTTTTTTTTTACATTTTTTTTTGGCAGCTGCCGCCATGATCCTGGTATGACTGTTCGCTGCCTGGGACGTCTAAATACATACACTGGGTAGCAAGGGGTTAATTTATTAGATGCAATTTTAATACAGTGGCATAAAACAATTATAACAAGGGCGCAGTTTCTCGCGGTCCTTCCAGAATATCGAAGGTAACGTTGCGTTTTAACGGATGGCGAGGATTTTGTCGGCTTCTTTGTTTTTGTTGACGCGGCACCAGAGGCAACGCGGCGGCGGGAGCCCCCCGGAATGACCTTGATAGTAGTTGGACTTGTAAGGTCGGTGTCATCCATGGTAATGCAATCCATGGTGGAATCCGATACACATGACAGAATGACCGACCACGGCGACCGGCCGCTCCGTGCAGTAATTATCAGAACATCGCCCTCACATTAGGGGACTGTCAAAGCTTCCGAACGAGGAGGACCCCCCCCCCCCCTCCCCAGCCCGTCTGCAGAAATCGGATTTTAATAAATATGAAAATCTGAGGATGGCGCGAGGACATGGCGTCCGAAAAGCGATCACTGCCTGCGTTTACTTTATACAGCGAGATCCGCACGCCACAAATAAAGAGACGCTATGGCGGTTGATGCTTTTTTTTTTTTTTGCTAGAAAACTACATTATATGTATTTTTTTAAGCAGAGGTCCTTGAGAATAAAATGGTGGGTGTTCCATATTTTTATGTCACGTGGTATTTGCGCAGCGTTTTTTTCGATTAATTCATTTTTTTTTTTCTACAAGTGATCTTTAATTAATTTTAATTTTAAAAAAATACACGGGACGTATGCTACTCACGCTTAGCACCCTTCTCATTGAGGGACGTATGCTACTCACGCTTAGCACCCTTCTCATTGAGGGACGTATGCTACTCACGCTTAGCACCCTTCTCATTGAGGAACGTATGCTACTCACGCTTAGCACCCTTCTCATTGAGGGACGTATGCTAATCACACTTTGGATCCTACTCATTGAGGAACGTATGCTACTCACGCTTAGGACCCTTCTCATTGAGGAACGTATGCTACTCCCGCTTAGCACCCTACTCATTGAGGGACATATGCTAATCACACTTTGGACTCTACTCATTGAGGGACGTATGCTACTCATGCTTAGCACCCTACTCATTGAGGGACGTATGCTACTCACGCTTAAGGCCCTACTCATTGAGGCACGTTTCCTACTAACGCTTAGGGCCTTCCTCATTGAGGGACCTATGCTACTCATGCTTAGCACCCTACTCATTGAGGGACGTATGCTACTCACGCTTAGGACCCTACTCATTGAGGGACGTATGCTATTCACGCTTAGGACCCTACTCATTGAGGGACGTATGCTACTCACGCTTAGGACCCTACTGACTGAGGGTCGTATGCTACTCACACTTAGGACCCTACTCATTGAGGGACGTACGCTACTCACGCTTAGGACCCTACTCATTGAGGGACGTATGCTACTCACGCTTAGGACCCTACTCATTGAGGGACGTATGCTACTCATGCTTAGGACCCTACTCATTGAAGGACGTATGCTACTCATGCTTAGGACCCTACTCATTGAGGGACTTATGCTACTTACGCTTATGCTACTTACGCTTATGCTACTCATGCTTAGGACCCCACTCATTGAGGGACGTATGCTACTCATGCTTAGGACCCTACTCATTGAGGGACTTATGCTACTTACGCTTAGGACCCTACTCATTGAGGGACATATGCTACTCATGCTTAGGACCCTACTCATTGAGGGACGTATGCTACTCACGCTTAGGACCCTACTCATTGAGGGACGTATGCTACTCACGCTTAGGACCCTACTTATTGAGGGACATATGCTACTCATGCTTAGGACCCTACTGATTGAGGGAAGTATGCTACTCACACTTTGGACCCTACTCATTGAGGGTCGTATGCTACTCAAGCTTAGGACCCTACTCATTGAGGGAAGTATGCTACTCACGCGTAGGACCCTACTCATTGAGGGACGTATGCTACTCACGCTTAGGACCCTACTCATTGAGGGACGCATGCTACTCACGCTTAGGACCCTACTCATTGAGGGACGTATGCTACTCACGCTTAGGACCCTACTCATTGAGGGACGCATGCTTGGAACATGGAATACCTGCATTCTGGGAATACATCCCTGAAGACATACAACGCCATACACAAATACCACTCAGTACAAAGTTCAGTCCTGTCCAGCCAAAGCAGATTTCACCCGGCCATAGACTTTGAGAGGCTGCAGGCAGTGGGGCTGGACGCTGCACCTGTGCCTCCAGGGGCCAGGGTCAGACGCAAACTGGTGAAACGCCAAGCCATTTATAAGTCTACAAAAGTCCTTCCAGTATACAGCC
Organism: Glandirana rugosa; assembly: GCA_018402905.1. Classification (NCBI taxonomy): domain Eukaryota; kingdom Metazoa; phylum Chordata; class Amphibia; order Anura; family Ranidae; genus Glandirana; species Glandirana rugosa. The sequence goes on from BLSH010478170.1 coordinate 41,562, forward strand.
GTGGCCAAAAATTTTTAGAATGACACTTATATTATTTTTTACAAAGTCTGCTTAATTGCAAAGGCCCTCTTTGCCACGGAAATGAACTTAATCCCATAAAAAAACATTTCCACTGCATTTGTGACAAAGGGCTTCAGGGCACCCAAGAAGGTCCGGCAAGCGCCAGGACCGTCTCCTACAGTTGATTCAGCTGCGGGATCGGAGCACCACCAGTGCAGAGGGTAGGGAATGGGGGCACCACCAGTGCAGAGGGAGGGGATGGGGGCACCACCAGTGCAGAGGGAGGGGATGGGGGCACCACCAGTGCAGAGGGTAGGGAATGGGGGCACCACCAGTGCAGAGCTCAGGAATGGCAGCAGGCAGGTGTGAGGACATTGGCACCCACAGTGAGGAGAAGACTTTTGGAGGGTGGCCTGGTGTCAAAAAGGGCAGCAAAGAAGCCACTTCTCTCCAGGAAAAACATCAGGGACACTGATATTCTGCAAAATGTTCAGGGATTGGACTGCTGAGGACCGGGGGAAAGTCATTTTCTATGATGAATCCCCTTTCCAATTGTTTGGGGCATCTGGAGAAAAACCTTGTCCTGAGTCATGCCAACAGTAAAGCATTCTGAGACCATTCATGTGTGGGGGGCTTCTCAGCCAAGGGAGTGGGCTGCCTAAGAACACATCCATGAATAAAGAATGGTACAAAAACATCCTCCGAGGGCAACTTCTTCCAACCATCCAATTGAATTTGAAAACGATTCGGATTTGAAAAATATTCGAATGGATTTGAATTCGGCAGATTCTAATTGATTCAAATATGAGTAAACAGAACGAATTCCAAAAACAAATCAGACGGATTAACCACTTGCCGATCGCCAACCACAGGTTGCCGGCGACAAGGTGGTTCGATATTGTAACCGCGAGATCGCGCACTGTGAGTGCGCGCGCGCCGCCAGAGGGTCGCTCGCACGCTCACTGTGTCCGGGGGGGAGGGGCAGGGAGTGGGTAGGGCGGACTCGATCTCCGCCGGCTACCCGCGATGCCCCCCTCCCCCCGCAGTGAAATAACGGAGGTCGGTGTATGTAAACACGGATCTCCGTTCTGTGAGATGAGGAAGGGTTGTGATCACAGCCTTCCTGTATATGGGAGCCATGATCACTCCCCTCCCCCTGCTAGGGCAGCCCACACACAGTTAGAACACGCCCAGGAAACACAGTTAACCCTTACAGCGCCCCCTCTAAGTTAACCCCTTCACTGCCAATGGCATTTACACAGTAATCAGTGCATTTTTATAGCACTGATCACTGTATAAATGCAAATGGTCCCAAAAAAGTGTCAAAATGGTCCGACATGTCCGCCCCAATATCGCAGTACTGCTAAAAATCGCAGATCGCCGCCATTACTAGTAGAAAAAAAATTAAAAATAAAAACCCCAGAAATTAATTCTCATCATCCATAAACGCTGCAACTTTTGCGCAAACCAATCAATAAACGCCGATTGCGATTTTTTTTATCACAAATACGAGGAAGAATATAAAATCGGCCAAAACCAAAAAAAAAATGTTGTTTTACATTTTTTTTTTGGATTTGTATTTTAGCAAAAAGTTAGAAATTTGTTTTTTTTTTTTTGCAAAATTGTCGCTCTTCTTTTGTTTATAGCGGTGATCAGAAATGACGCAGCGGTGATCAAATACCACCAAAATAAAGCTCTTTTTGTGGGGAAAAAAGGATGCATATATCGCTTGGGTACAACGCCGCACGACCGCGCAATTGTCAGTTAAAGCGACGCAGCGCCGAATCGCAAAAAGGGCTCCGATCCTAAAGCTGGAAATCCTTCCGGGGCTGAAGGGGTTAAATCAAATTGAATTAAGCAGATTTATGTAAATGACGTGTCGAAAGGAAATGAAATTAAACAAATGTTTTCGTTCTGCACATAGCTAAGTGGCTCACACAAATTCTGACAAACTCCAAGCATTGATTATGGAAGAATGGGCGGCCATCAGTCAGGATGTGGCCCAGAAGTTGATGGACAGCATGCCAGGGCGAATGGCAGAGGTCTCGAAAAAGAAGGGTCAACACTGCAAACATTGACTCTTTTCATAAACTTCATGTAATTGTCAATAAAAGCCTTTGACACTCATGAAATGCTTGTAATTCCCTTCCTACCTTGCGATGGGAATGGGTCCTTGGCCTTGCCCTAGACCCCGTTGACTGGATCCACAGCTGGGAAGCCACTGAGTCTCACAAAACATTGTAGCCTTAGAATCTAACTATAAGGTCCTCACTAGGAGGTATTTGGTCCCCGCCAAGATCTCCAAATTTCTACCACTATGCCCTTCCCATTGTTTCCGGGGATGCAACTCAGCTGGTAGGCTGGTTGGACATCTTGTGACATTCAAATGACACCTGAACCCGCAGTGGCCCTTCTGAATATGAAACCACCGGCCATTACCCATCGGCAATTCAAACTATGCCTCCAGGTCACAACAGCAGCCAAACAATAGCGGGAGCCTGGAAAACCCACAACCTCAGTGTTCTGAGGGTCTCACAAGCCCTGGTTCACGCCAAAATAGACGTTTTGCTGGATCAGATCCCTAAGTACGGGAAACTTTTGAACCCTTGGGTTGAAAACTATTTACCCTCCAACTTTGATAGTACTCTTTTACTTCCATAATGTCTCCTAAATACCCCCCTCCCCCCACCTCCTACTCAACTCCTTCTTCTACCTTCCCACTTTTTTCCTGCTATGCTCTTTTCCCTTTAACCCAATCCTTCGCATGTCTCCTTCTACTCTCTTATGGTTTACTAAAGCCATCTCATATCTCAACTCCAATCATCCTCCAAGCTGACATTCACCACGCAATTCTGTGCCCGTCCTGAAACTCAGGAATTGGGCCAACCAAGTTAAGCCCTTCTTAGCCACACACCCAGACCTAGGCAACCCACTGTTTCACCCGGTTATGTTTTTTTATGGACTACCTGGACTTACTTTACTATGTGGGCAACACAAGCCTAACGAATCTTGGATGAACTACCCTTAATGTGAATGTTTCACCATAGTCTACGGAGGCGAGAATGTCCTCGTTCTCGATTCACAACTGGATGGCGGTACCGATAATTTAAGCTACAAAATTTCATTGTGACGTGTCTTTTTGTCTTTCCACCATCTTCATTCCAATAAAATATTTGAACAAGAAATGCTTGTATTTATACTTCAGTATCCCATAGAAACACCCGGGCATAATCTTGATTTTTCAATTGATCCAGATCATAATCTTGATTCTCCAGTTGATCCAGATCATCATTTCAATTCTCCAGTTGTTCCAGATCATAATCTTGATTCTTCAGTTGATCTAAATCATAATCTTGATTCTACAGGTGATCTAGATCATAATCTTGATTCTTTAGTTGATCTAGAGCACAATCTTAAATCTCCAGTTGATCCAGATCATCATTTCAATTCTCCAGTTGATCCAGATCATAATCTTGATTCTCAAGGTGATCCAGATCATAATCTTGATTCTTTAGTTGATCTAGAACACAATCTTAAATCTCCAGTTGATCCAGATCATAATCTTGATTCTCCAGGTGATCCAGATCATAATCTTGATTCTCCAGTTGATCCAGATCATAATCTTGATTCTTCAGTTGATCCAGATCATAATATTGATTCTCCAGTTGATCCAGATCATAATCTTGATTCTTCAGTTGATCCAGATCATAATCTTGATTCTCCAGTTGATCCAGATCATAATCTTGATTCTCCAGTTGATCCAGATCATAATCTTAGTTCCCCAGTTGATCCAGATCATAATGTTGATTCTCCAGTTGATCTAAATCATAATCTTTATTCTTCAATTGATCCAGATCACAATCTTAATTCTCCAGTTGATCTAGATCATAATCTTGATTCTCCAGTTGATCCAGATCATAATCTTGATTATTCAGTTGATCTAGAGCACAATCTTGATTCTCCAGTTGATCCAGATCAAAATCTTAATTCCCCAGTTAATCCAGATCATAATCCTGATTCTCCAGTTGATCTAAATCATAATCTTGATTCTCCAGTTGATCCAGATCATAATCTTGATTCTTCAGTTGATCTAGAGCAGTGTTTCTCAACTCCAATCCTCAAGGCGCACCAACAGGTCATGTTTTCAAGATTTCCCTCAGATGAAACAGCTGTGGTAATTACTAAGGCAGTGAAACTCATCCAATCACCTGTGAAAATGAATGGAAATCCTGAAAACATTACCTGTTGGTGAGCCTTGAGGACTGGAGTTGAGAAACACTGATCTAGAGCACAATCTTGATTCTCCAGTTGATCTAGAGTATAATCTTGATTCTCCAGTTGATCCAAATCATAATTTTGATTCTCCAGTTGACCTAAATCATAATCTTGATTCTCCAGTTGATCCAGATCATAATCTTGATACATCAGTTGATCCAGATTATAATCTTAATTCTCCAGTTGATCTAGATCATAATTTTGATTCTTCAGTTGATCTAAATCATAATCTTGATTCTGCAGTTGATCTAAATCATAATCTTGATTCTTCAGTTGATCCAGATCATAATCTTAATTCTCCAGTTGATCCAGACCATAATCTTGGTTCTCCAGTTGATCTAGAGCACAATCTTGATTCTCAAGTTGATGCAGATCATAATCTTAATCCTCCAGTTGATCTAGATCATAATCTTAATCCTTCAGTTGATCCAGATCATAATCTTGATTCTTCAGTTGATCCGGATCATAATCCTGCTTCTCCAATTGAAACCAGATAATAATCTTGATTCCCCAGTTGATCTTAATCATAATCTTGATTCTTCAGCTGATCTAAATCATAATCTTGACTCTCCAGTTGATCCAGATCATAATCTTGATACTTCAGTTGATCTAAATGATAATCTCAATTCTCCAGCTGATCGAGGATTTTAATCTTGATTCTCCAGTTGATCCAGATCATAATCTCGATTCTCCAGTTGATCCAGATGGTAATCTTGATTCTCCAGTTGATCCAGATCATAATCTTGATTCTCCAGTTGATCTAAATCATAATCTTGACTCTCCAGTTGATCCAGATCATAATCTTGATTCTCCAGTTGATCCAGATCATAATCTTGATTCTCCAATTGATCTAAATCATAATCTTGATTCTCCAGTTGACCCAGATCATAATCTTGATTCTCCAGTTGATCTAGATCATAATCTTGATTCTCCAATTGATGTAAATCATAATCTTGATTCTCCAGTTGATCCAGATCATAATCTTGATTCTCCAGTTGATCCAGATCATAATCTTGATTCTCCAGTTGATCTAGATCATAATCTTGATTCTCCAGTTGATCCAGATCATAATCTTGATTCTCCAGTTGATCCAGATCATAATCTTGATTCTCCAGTTGATCCAGATCATAATCTTGATTCTCCAGTTGACCCAGATCATAATCTTGATTCTCCAGTTGATCTAAATCATACACTTTTGGCCACGGCTGTACAGTATATATTGGTGGTCAGAAGTCCAACAAATGTCAAAGAGTTAAAGTGCCGAGCAGCCTCGGAGTTCTGAATTGAAGTCACACCTGCAGTGTTCCTCGTATTGGTATGGCCCACCCCAGCTCATCCATAATTGAGGCACGTACTGTAATATTCTAATTATCCGTGCCAATGGCAGATTTCATCAGCAGTGGCGCACACACAAAGCTGCAGACACGGTCTGTCTGTGCTGTCAGGAGCCGAGCCGTCCCAGCTCCCCGTGGGCCCCCCCGGTGCCTGTAGTCCTGCCAAATCCCCTCTAGTGATCTTGCAGGGAAGAGGAGCACATTTTACGTACGGCACACAGTAAAATCGTTTTAAAGCCGTATTAAACCCAAAATCTAAAATGTAATATATTGCAGATTACCAATTCTTAATGGTGGCGGCTGCATTCGTTTTCTTTTTTTCACCTGGTGATCTGACCAGCAAACACACTTCCTGTCTTAGGGCGGCCCCACTCTACTGGAGGAGCAACGGAGCCACCCCTGGACAGCAGCAGCCTATTACTATAGACGTGCGTCTAAAACCGCTATGTTTGGGGCGATAGACAGTTGTAACCCCATTTTTGCCGAACAAACGGACCACAAGAATGTGCACTGCGTTTGTGGCGATTTCCCATTCATTTGAATGGGTTGTAATCAGTGGGCTTGCCGCCCACCGAGCCCAACATGGTGGACAGTTTTTGTTGCAGGTGGTAATCGAAGCATTGTGACCGCGGGGGGTGATTACTCCCGCTGCAGCTTAAGGGGGGCAGTTGGGGGGGGGGACGCTGCTCAACTGCACAACACCCCCCTAACCCTCAGACTGGCACTCTTGCTTTTCTCAACCCTTTGACAGCTATTTTTGTTCGTCTCAACCTTCTAACTGCCATTTTTGATTGTCTCAATTCTTAGACTGCTATTTTTTGCTTGCCGCAACCCTCCAACTGCCATTTTTGCTTGTCTCAACCCTTTGACTGCCCATTTTGCTTTCCTTAACCCTCTGACTGCCATCTTTCTTTGTCACAGCCCTCTTTCTGCTATTTTTGCTTGTCTCAACCCTCTAACTGGCATTTTGCTTGTCTCAACTCTTTGACTGCCATGTTTGCTCGTCCCAACCCTCTGACTGCCATTTTTGCTTGTGTTAACCCTCTGACTGCCATTTTTTTTTGTCACAGTCTGTAACTGCCATTTGCTTGTCTCTACCCTCAGACTGCTATTTTTTGTTTGTTTCAACCGTCTAACTGCCATTTTTGCTGGTCTCAACCCTTTGACTGCCATTTTGCTTGTGTTAACCCACTGACTGCCATTTTTGCTATTCTTAACCGTCTGACTACCATTTTTCTTTGCCACAGCCCTCTGCTAATTTTGCTTGTCTTGACCCTCTAACTGCCATTTTTGCTTGTCTAAACCCTCTAACTGCCATTTTTGTTTGTCTCAACCCTTTGACTGCCATGTTTGCTTGTTTCAACCCTCTGCCGTTTTTGCTTGTCTCAACCCTCTAACTGCCATTTTTGCTTGTCTAAACCCTCAAACTGCCATTCTTACTTGTCTCAACCCTTTGACTGCCATGTTTGCTTGTCTCCACCCCCTGCCATTTTTGCTTGTCTCAGCCCTCTAACTGCCATTTTTGCTTGTGTTAACCCTTTGACTGCCATTTTTCTTTGTCACAGCCCTCTTAACTGCTAATTTTGCTTGTCTTAACCCTCTAACTGCCATTTTTGCTGGTCGTCTTGGTCTTTTAATGGAAGTTAAAAGATTACAGACCTACTGGCAGGATCACCACTTAAAAATAAAGCGGAAAAACAAAAAAAAAAACAAATGCAGCCACCATATCTAAGAATTGATAAACTTTAATACAAAGGTTTTGATCATTCGTAAATAAGTCATACATTGATTCTAATCCTGAGAAAACTTCTGAGTTTCACTGCTGCATTCTGTTCTTCCCATTCAGATATCGTGCTGCGGGAATCGAGCGTTCCCACTTGCGATTCTGAAAGCTCGATTTATACACTTTTTAGGCCCCCCTGTCAATGGTAAATGGTTTGTCTCAGCTGGTCAGCTTGGTCTGCTAAAGGAAGTTGAAAGATTGCAGATTTACTGGCAGGATCACCACTTTAAAATTAAAGAAAAAAAGACCCAAAAAGGAAAACTAATGCAGCCACCACATCTAAGAATTGATAAGCTTAAATAATATAATCATGATTCTTCAGTTGATCCAGATCATAATCTTGATTCTCCAGTTGATCCAGATCATAGCCTTGATTCTTCAGTTGATCCAGATCACAAGCTTGATTCTCTAATTGATCCAGATCATAATCTTGATTCTCCAGTTGATCCAGATGTTGAATGAGTTGCATGAGTTCATCATTAAGCCTCTTTGCCAGCAGTACATGGATGTAAGTTTTTGCAGGTTTGGGTTCCTGGCCCAAGAACAACCTCAACTATGAGGAAATCCCCAAGTGATACCTGGCTTGGAAGTCAACCACCCCAACTATGAGATCACCAAATGATACCTGGCTTGGAAGTCAACCACCCCAACTATGAGATCACCAAATGATACCTGGCTTGGAAGTCAACAACCCCAACTATGAGATCACCAAATGATACCTGGCTTGGAAGTCAACAACCCCAACTATGAGATCACCAAATGATACCTGGCTTGGAAGTCAACCACCCCAACTATGAGATCACCAAATGATACCTGGCTTGGAAGTCAACCACCCCAACTATGAGATCACCAAATGATACCTGGCTTGGAAGTCAACCGCCCCAACTATGAGATCACCAAATGATACCTGGCTTGGAAGTCAACCGCCCCAACTATGAGATCACCAAATGATACCTGGCTTGGAAGTCAACAACCCCAACTATGAGATCACGAAATGATACCTGGCTTGGAAGTCAACCACCCCAACTATGAGATCACCAAATGATACCTGGCTTGGAAGTCAACCACCCCAACTATGAGATCATCAAATGATACCTGGCTTGGAAGTCAACCACCCCAACTATGAGATCACCAAATGATACCTGGCTTGGAAGTCAACCGCCCCAACTATGAGGAAATAAACAAGTGATACAGTAAATGGGCTAGAAGTCAACAACCCTAACTATGAGGAGACCACCAAGTGATACCTGGGTTAGAAGTCAAAAACCCCAACTATGAGACCACCAAGCGATACCTGGCTAGTGAGGCAACAACCCCAACTATGAGAAGACCGCTAAATTATACCTGGTTTAGAAGCCAACAGCCCCAACTATGAGGAGACCACCAAGTGATACCTGGCTTAGAAGCCAACAGCCCCAACTATGAGGAGACCACCAAGTGATACCTGGCTTAGAGCCAACAATCCTGAGTATTAGGAGATCACCAAGTGGTACCTGGCTTGCAAGACACAAACCCCAACTATGAGGAGACCACTAAGTGATACCTGGGTTAGAAGTCAAAAACCCCAACTATGAGACCACCAAGCGATACCTGGCTAGTGAGGCAACAACCCCAACTATGAGAAGACCGCTAAATTATACCTGGCTTAGAAGCCAACAGCCCCAACTATGAGGAGACCACCAAGTGATACCTGGCTTAGAGCCAACAATCCTGAGTATTAGGAGATCACCAAGTGGTACCTGGCTTGCAAGACACAAACCCCAACTATGAGGAGACCACTAAGTGATACCTGGCTTAAAAGTTAACAACCTCAACTATGAGGAGCCCACCAAGTCATACTTGGCTTGGAAGCCACAAACCTCAAGTATGAGGAGACCACCAAGTGATCCCTGGCTTGGAACTCAACAATCTCAGCTATGAGTAACCCAGCAAGTGATACCTGAGGTGGAAGTCAACAACCCCAACTGGTGATGTCATTGTCCTGATGATGTCATTGTTCTGATGATGTCATTGTCCTGGTGATGTCATTGTTCTGATGATGTCATTGTTCTGATGATGTCATTGTCCTGGTGATGTCATTGTTCTGATGATGTCATTGTTCTGATGATGTCATTAACCAACCCTGGGAATGATCAAATCTGGAAAATAATGTTGGGCAGCTTCCTGCCCCCTTTGTTTACTTTCAGCCGGGAATATTAGGTTTTCCGGTGGGGCAGGTTCTGGTGTCACCAGATAACTACAAAAACCACCATATTTGGGAAAGGATGTTGGGCAGCTTGCCCGCCTCTTTGCCCACTTTCAGCTGTCAACCTTGAATCTTAGCTATGTCACTACCCAGATACGACAATATTTGATGTCACTGCCATTTGTTTACATTCAGCTGTCCCTGGCCAACGGCTGAATGGGGTTGAGGAAGAGTCATTGGTGCCAGTGGCCGGCAGCTCCATAGCAACCATGAGCTGTGAGGGAACCGTCACGTGACGCGCCTCCTTTGTTTACTTTCAGCTGAGAAACTGAATGTAAACAAAGGGGCGTGTCTAGTGATGTCATAACGATTGCCATAATTGGATGATGACGTCACCAGCAGCCCTCTCCTTTTTTGTTTACATTCAGCTGCCCCTGACCAATCAGATGAATAGGGTGGAGGATGAGTCATTGGTTGCTAGGATGCCAGCAACCGCCAGCTCCATAGCAACCATGAGCTGTGAGGGGAAGCCAAGCGTTGACCCAGTATTATTTTCCGTAGCAACGCGTTATGGAAGTGCGCGGTTACCGGGGGCGACCTGACGGTGGAATAAAAGGGCTGACACCCCCCCACCAATAGAAAAGTGTCCCCCTCCCTACTGTATCCCTCCCCCCCCCCTCCATAGACTGGACAGCCGAGGTGCTGAAAGGAGAAGTACCCCCCGCCCGGGAGCGCGCCTCTCATTGGGTCACCGAGGAGCGCAGTCACCGCGTGCGCGCCCCCGCCCTCTCAGGTGCAGCAGAAGGCTCCGCGTCCCCGCGACAAGCCCGGCGCGCTCCCCCACCTCAGGTGCAGAGAGGAGAGATGTGGGCGGGGCCCCCGGGAGCCGCCGGCCAATGAGCGGTGGCGGAGTAGTCACGTGGTCGGGCTCAGGGCTCGCGCCCTGCTGTGCTGTGTGAAGGGGATGAGGAGGCGGCGGAGGAGCATCACCGAGAGCGAGCGGTGAGTACCGGGGAGGAGGGGGCGGGGAACCGGGACACAGGGGGCGGGGCTCAGTGTGTGAGAGGGGGGAGGGGACACCCGCATCGCCCCCACCGGGGAGATAATACAAATACCTCACCCCCCATCACATGTACAGGCAGCTAATACAAGTACCTCACCCCCCATCACATGTACAGGCAGCTAATACAAGTACCTCACCCCCC
>BLSH010478215.1:0-10229 GCA_018402905.1 Glandirana rugosa
GGACAAGCTAACCTTTATTAAAATGAATCAGGCATGGATCCCACAAGACTTGTCTGTACCTTGTGCAGAATAAACATTTAGACCGGACTCACACAGCCATTCATATACAGGTACAAATCAATTGTCTCTAGGTAAACTAGTACAATGTAGATATATTACAGATACACACAAATTCAACCTGCTCTATAATGGAGGATTCCTAGGTGAATTTCGTTTGGTCCAAACTGGGCAAGTATTGAAACCTACTAAATAGGAACAAAGCAAACGCAACTGTAGTGAATCAGTGTTTCTGGATCAAAGTTCAGCAAATCTTCAGCTGCCTCTTTAATTGAGATGATAAATACTCAGCCAGTGACTGTAGTAGCTGCAAACAGACTTTTCCAAGTAGTGCACTATAATGATGTTACTGAAATGAAAGAAAGAACTTCACAGTGGCCACTGACTTTGCATGAAACTACAGCTGACAGCAGTTCAGTAAGGGTTTAAATGATTGTATTCTTACTCTTTCTTCTTTGTTAATGCCTAGGCCTTGGCTAACAATAGATATGAGAAATCAGTCTTTATGTGCACAGTACTATATTGATGGGCCTAGCCCGCTCACCCAACAGGAACAGTGACTGCGAATGATGGATCCGCTGCTCAGATGACAGTAACTATGAGGATGGAGATGATGAGGATGACACCCCAGCTCTCTGGCACCTTGGATCAACTTCCCCCATCTCTCTCCGCGGTTCTTCCGGATCGATCGCCCCAGCAGGATGCAGGAAACGGGAACAGACTCCACTTGTTGCAGGGTAGATTCACTAGGCTACTCACTGGAGTACTATATGGTTACTGAACCTCTCAGTCTGTGGGAGTAATCCACAATCCAGGTCCCTCCACCACACAGGGTCCTACTTGATCGATCACCGATGTCCAGAGAGAGAGTGTCAGGCCGCACCCTCTGCTTAAATAGACTATCCCATGAGGCACCTCTGCTCCCAGCAATCCTTCTGGTGCTGCTGCTTCTAAAAGCCTCCTTCATTGGTTGCTGTAACTGTTCCTTCCATTGGCTTTCTTCCAATGCTCATAGAAGCACATCAGAGAAGCAGTGTAACCAGATCCTTCTACGTGTGTGTGTGGCTCTGCACACTCTACAGTAGGGTTGGGCCGAACAGACCCCTGTTCGGTTCACGTCAGAACTTTCGAACATCGCAAAAGTTTGGACTCGAATAACAACCCCATTAAAGTCAATGGGACCCAAACGTCAAAAACCAAAAGTGCCCATTTTGAATGCTTAGATGCAAGTAATTGGGCATGCAGTGGTTATAGGGGTACAGGTCCTGCCCCGGGGGACATGTATCAATGAAAAAAAAGTTTGTAAAAAACTTAATTTTTAAATGAACAGTGATTTTTTGATTTTGAAAGTGAAAGTATAAAAATGAAAAATTCCTTCCAATATAGTGCCTGGGGGGGGGGTCCCCTTAGTCTACATGTAAAATGGCAGATCTGTGCCATGTCTAGAATCTGCTGCAGCAATAATTGCATTTATAAAGACAATAAAATGACATTTTTCCGGCAAGCTGCCTTTATTTTGCTCAGCGACAGCTGGGGAGCCAGTGTGTATGATGAGGCCACAATGTAGTGCACTGGGAACAAGATTAGAGATTTTTTTGGATAAATTCTGGTGTCACTTTGACTTTGGATAGAAGTAAGGGGTGCAGAAAAATTGGGCTTTGGGTGTTGGTGGTGCCTTCACACCATAACCCAATAGAGGTGCTCTTCATGAAGGCAAAATTTGGCATTTCTGTAAAAAAAATTGCAATGTTATGCACCTGTCAAACAGGTGCAAAAAAATTGGTCTTTGGGTGTCGGTGGTACCTTCCCACCGTAACCCTATAGAGATACTCTTGATGAAAGCAACAATTGGCCTTGCTGTAAAAAATTGTAATGATATGCAGCTGTCAAAAAGGTGCAGAAAATTGGTCTTTGGGTGTCGTTGGTGCCCTCCCACCATAGCCCTATAGAGGTACTCTTGATGAAAGCAAGAACTGGCCTTTCTGTAAAAAAAATTGCAATGATATGCACTTGTCAAACAGGTGCAGAAAAATTGGTCTTTGGGTGTCGGTGGCACCTTCCCACCGTAACCCTATAGAGGTGCTCTTGATGAAGGCAAAACAAATTGCAATGATATGCATCTGTCAAACAGGTGCTGAAAAATTGGTCTCTGGGTGTTAATTGTGCCCATGAAACCTATACCAAAAACATTGTTCCAGATGAAATGATTGAACACCCTCAAAGCTAGACAGACTCGAAGTCCTGCAGAGATTCCACATCCCAAAAACACTTAATCAGTGACATTGGCATCAGGGGCTTCATAGCTGGTAATCCAGGACTGATTAATTTTGGTAAAAGTCAAATGGTCCATGGAGTCTGTGGACAGACGCGTTCTATGGTCAGTAATGAAACCTCCTGCAGCACCGAATGCCAGTTCTGAAAGCATGCAGGATGAAGGGCAGCCCAACAACTCAATAGCATACTGGGCAAGTTCTGGCCAGCGGTCTATTCTCATGACCCAGTAAGCCAGTGGATCATCAACTATAAAGCTCTCCATCTCTGTTTTTTACCCCGAGGTAATCGTCCACCATGCGATGCAGATGCTGCCGATGGGATGTGGAAGTTGACAGCCCTGGGCGGTGAGGACTAAAAAAATTCCCAAATTCATCACTTAGGCGGATGCCTTCTCTAACGCTCCTCTCTTGACCAATAGAAGCCTCAAAACGACGTTTTCTACTACGCTGTAACCTACTGGAGTTGGGAAAACGTTCAATAAAATCCTCTTTAACGTGTCCTCAAGAGATTTAATCTTCTGCACTCTCTATGGGAACGGGATGAGTTCTGAGACCTTCCCCTGTGGGTGGTCAAGGAGGGTTGCCAACCAGTAATGTTCCTTTTCCTTTATGCCACGTATTCTTGGGTCCTTTCGCAAGCTTTGAAGCATGAGGTTGCCCATGTGCCTCAAATTTGCAGAGGCTTGATAAGCAGACTCCTCTGGGTCACTCAGGATGACAGCATCTGGAACTTCCTCCTCCCAGCCATTTACTACTCCCAGGGATCCTGGGGTTGGAAAGCCATCGCTTACAGATTGGCGAATGTCTTCCTCTTCGTCGAAGCCTACAAAACTGCCAGAATCCTCCTCCTCCCCTCTCTCCTTCTATGTGTTCTGTGACATAGGAATGATGGTGTCTGGATAAAGTGGGCCTTGAGAGGAAAGGAAGTCCTCCTCTTCCTCCTGCTGCTCTGCCTCCAGTGCCCTGTCCATAATGCCACGCGGAGTCTGCTCCAGCAGGCACACAACAGAGATTGTGTCACTGATGAATGCACTGTCACGGCTCACCATCCTTGTGGCCTCCTCAAATGGTGACAGTACAGTGCATGCATCCTTGGGGCGTGGGGAAAAAAGCTGAGGCGGCCTGAGCCTGTCGTCGTGCCGTACTCGCACAGGTACTCGTTGACAGCCCTCTGCTGCATGTATAGCTGCTGCAGCATTACCAAAGTCGATTTCCACCTGGTGGGCATGTCACAAATCATGGACAGGTGGAATTCCTGCTGAATTTCAGCCAACCGAGCACTGGCTGTGTATGACTGCCTGAAATGGCTACAGACTCTTCTGGCCAGCATTAGCACATCTTCCAACCCTGGGTACATATTTAGGAAATGCTGCACCACCAAATTGAGGACATGTGCCAGGCATGACACGTGTGTCAACTTTCTCTGTCTAAGGGCAGACAGGAGGTTTGAGCCATTATCGCACACCACCATTCCTGGCTCCAGCTGACGTGGTGTGAATCACCTCTGGGCCTGTCCCTGCAGAGCTGCAAGAATCTCTGGTCCCCTAGGCACACCAGCTGATGCACTGCAGGGCACCTTTTAGCCTGACTCATGGAATAGCCTTTTGGACTCTTAGGGGGTACCTGATGTTTATAGGACAATTCTGCAGAGGAGGGCATGGAGGTGGCAGAGGAGGAGGAGTTAGAGCTCACAGGTCTGGCATCATCACCACCAGCTGTATGGAGACGTGGGGGCACAACAAGCTGCAGCACCAAGCCCTGTCCTGCATCCTTCTAAGTTGCAAGCAGCGTTACCCAGTGTGCTCTGAACAAAAAATATATCATCCCTGCCCATGCTTGCTGGACCACGTGTCAGCAGTAGGGTGGACTTTGGGACTGACTGCCTTGCCCAACGATGCCAGAACATTCCCGTCCACATGATGCTAGAGAGATGGAATGGCCTTCTGTGAAAAGTAGTAGTGACTGGGAACCTGCAATTGTGGTACAGCACATTGTGCGAATTCACGGAAGGGGTCAGAATCCACCAGGCTGAAAGGCAGAAGTTGGAGAGGCAACAGCTTTGACAAGCTTGCATTTAAACGCTGGGCATGTGGGGGGCGGGGACTGTATTTTTTTTTCCACTGCTGCAGATGGGACAGAGAAATTTGCCGGCTACAGTCTACAGCTGGTGGTGTGCTGCTGGCAGATATGCTTATAGGACCTGGGACACCCTGTGCTCTACCATAATCCCTGTCAGTGGAGGCTGCTGAGAGATCATGACTCAGTATAGCAGGGGCAGACAGAAGTAGGGAAAGAGGAGGAGGAGGGACAGATTTGTGCAGCTTTTAGGTGCTCTTGCCAACAGGCTGAGTGGTTGGACATTACATGCCTTGTTAGGCACAGCACTGGCTGTGTATGACCGCCTGAAATGGCTACAGACTATTCTGGCCAGCTTTAGCACATCTTCCAACCCCGGGTAAGTATTTAGGAAATGCTGCACCACCAAATTGAGGACATGTGCTAGGCACCTTTTATCCTAACTCATGGAATAGCCCTTTGGACGCTTAGGTGGTGCCTGATGTTCATAGGACAATTCTGCAGAGGAGGGCATGGAGATGGCAGAGGAGGAGGAGAGGGTAGAGCTCACAGGTCTGGCATCATCACCACCAGCTGTATGGAGACTTGGGGGCACAACAAGCTGCAGCACCGAGCCCTGTCCTGCATCCTTCTGAGTTGCAAGCAGCATTACCCGATGTGCTGTGAACAAAATATATCATCCCTGCCCATGCTTGCTGGACCATGTGTCAGCAGTAAGGTGGAAATTGCAGCTGACTGCCTTACCCAACGATGCCAGAGCATTCCCTACCACGTGATGGTAGAGAAATGGAATGGCCTTCTTTGAAAAGTAGAAGCGACTGGGAACCTGCCATTGTGGTAGAGCACATTGTGCGAATTCAGGAAAGGGGGCAGAATCCACCAGGCAGAAGAGACAACAGCTTTGACAAGCTTGCATTTAGATGCTGGGCATGTGGGTGGCAGGGACTGTATTTTTTTTTTTGCTGCAGCAGATGGGGCAGAGAAATTTGAAAGCTACAGTGTCAGGGAAATAGCCACAAGAATGGCAGTTGTTCCAGCAATGATAATGGCCACCACAGGTGAATGCGCGGTCGCGCAGATTGGCACACACGGGTGCACGCCGGCGCTAACCGTCACGTGCGTGCACACATAACCAGTTAGGAAGCATAGGTTAGGCCTATAAAAGACTCTGGCTGCCTAAGCCAAATTGCTGGATTGTCATCAGCTTCCTGTTTCCTGTGAACCTTGCTCCTGCATCTGAATACCCGTTGTGACCCGGCTTGCTCCAGACCTGTGACTGGCTTACTCCCGGCTTGTTCCTCTGACTCTCCCAGCTCTGCCTGAACTTCTGTGTATGATCATGGCCTGTTACAAGGACTTTGCTTCTGTCTGAACTTCTGTGTTTGACCCCTGGCTTGCTACAAGGACTCTGCTTTGCCTGATACCCTGTGCATGACCTCTGCCTGTTATATGGACTTTGCCTTTGCCTGTTGCACAGCAATAGGACCTGCTGTCTACCAGAACTTGTTGCTGAACTGTGTCTGCTTCCCAGTAGGTTTGACCCCCCAGCCTGGTCTTCCCTGCTACACTTCCGAGCACAAGCATTCAAGCAGCCCAGCCAGAGTTCCTGTTTGACCGCAGTTGGCCACGCACATCTCCGCCAGCATCACCTCCTATCTGCCAGACTCTTCTAGATCCTGTCGGTGACCTGTGACTCTTTGGGCCCTATACTTACTGTTACATCTCCAGGGGTATAGTGCACTTAGCTGCAAGGGGAGCCACTCTCTACATTTGGCTTTGGATCAGGTGTGTGATATACAGTATACAGCTGGTGGCGTGCTGCTGGCAGATGTGCTGCTAGGACCTGGGACACCCTGTGCTATACCATCATCCGTGTCAGTGGAGGCTGCTGAGAGGTCATGGCTTGGTATAGCAGGGTCTCTCGTTTTCCCCTACGGCGACAATGGACGAGTTTGAGGTCTTTAAAGACATTCACCTATTCCTTCGGAAGGTGCTGTTTAAATACTGGCACATGCAGAAAGAGACCCCGCCAGTGTCGCCGATGGGGAATAACGTGGAACATGAAGCACTTTTGGCCCTAATTTCTTTGTTGGATGAAAACGAAGGCTCTGAGCTCCTTGTAGGTACACAGGGTAATCCCCCAATCTCCAGACGACCGGACCTTCGTATTAGATCCACAAAAATGCCCTCTCTGTCCAAACACAGGGGGGTTCAAAACTTCCTGGAACAGGTGCAGAGAGATCTCTCTAAAATTAACTGGAGATGGAAGGGCAGTAATAACCTGAGCCCTCAGGAGAGGAGGGCCTTACCGGAATTAAGTAAGGTCCCGGATATCGTGATTAAACCAAGTGACAAGGGGGGCAATATTGTTCTTCTAAGTGAAGAACAATAGGAGGAGGAGGTATTTAGGCCAATACAGAGACTTATGTTAGACTGCACTAGAACCCCTTCCCCCCCTGGTGGCTCTCCTTAATGAGAAGCTGGGTTTTGCCCAGGAAGCAGGTTTGATCACTTGAAAGGAATTGGGTTATCTGCGAGTTATCAACTTCAATATTCCGACTTTCTATGTCATTCCCAAGATCCACAAGTCTGTCCAACACCCTCCGGCAGACCCATAGTATCGGCTGTCGGGGGGCCCCCTTGAAAGGGTTGGCAGATTTGTGGATTCTCTGATCAAGGAGCTGGTGTGTGAGTTACCTTCGTTTGTACGAGATACTCGGGATATCCTCAGTCGTTTGAATGAGCTCTCCTTTCCTGAGGGAGCCCTGCTTGTGGGGATAGACGTGGAATCCCTCTACATGTCGATTCCCCACGACTGGGGCATAAGGGCAGCCCAGTACTTTTTGGAGCGGAAGTTTCCACACTTAGGAGCCCATAACGAGTTCCTCGTTGAGCTGTTAGACTTTATGCTCCATCATTATTACTTCCAATTTTTGGGAGGTACATATCAGCAGCTAAGTGGTACTTCGATGGGGGCTCCCTGGGCGCCCTCTTACGCATGTTTACATTTGGGCCTGTGGGAGTGTGAACCAGTTTATCTCTCCCAGATGTACCTCAGCCACTGTAAACTGTGGCTGAGGTACATAGACGATGTCTTGGTGGTGTGGACAGGACCGGTGGAACAATTAACCTCCTTTATGGAGGAATTAAATTACAACAATCGTAATATCAGGTTAACTATTTCCTTCGGCGCCCCCAAGCTACAGTTTCTTGACCTGGTGATAGGGCAGCAAGGTGGTAAATTTACCACTTCCACATTCCGCAGGAGTACCGCGGGGAACACGCTGCTCCATTCATCGAGTCATCATCCACGTCCCCTTAAGTCAGGTATTCCGGTGGGAGAAACTGCTCCACGTATCAGCAATTCCGTGTGGAGGCACCTGTCATGTACCACCATTTCAGGGAAAGGGGCTACTTACATAAGTGCCTATGAAGAGCAAAAAATGGTCGATTTGTACCCCAAGGGATTCGTTATTACAGCCCCCGTTGTCTACCCTGGACATTAAGGACACTGAGTCATCATTACTAAGAATTATCACCCGTTTTGGGTCCCAGTGGAGACAGGTCCGGTCTATCTTGGAATGGCACTGGCATTTCCTGTCTGACTCCCCGGCCCTGAATAAAGTTGTGGGCCACCGCCCCCAGCTGATGACCCAGAGATGTAGGAACTTGAGGGATATCCTTACCCATTCTGAATATCGTAGAT
Organism: Glandirana rugosa; assembly: GCA_018402905.1. Lineage (NCBI taxonomy): Eukaryota > Metazoa > Chordata > Amphibia > Anura > Ranidae > Glandirana > Glandirana rugosa. Next base: position 8,113 of record BLSH010478215.1, read on the forward strand.
CTACTAGAAAAGGGTGGCGCACTGACCTTCTTCCACTTAAGGGCATGTTCCCATGTGGCAGGTGCTCTATGTGCAAGTACATGGAGAAAATGGACCAGTTCTCCGATTCTTTGGGACAGAAACAATTTAAAATTCTTGATTTCATTAATTGTGCCACGACCTGTACGGTGTACATGATCACCTGCCCATGTAACTTAATGTACATTGGGAAAGCGAAACGCCCACTAAAAATAAGGATCAGTGAGCATGTTCAGAGCATTTTGCAAAAGGATGATGAGAGGCCGGTGGCCCTACATTTTCTCAAATTCCACAATGGCAACCCCAAGGGCCTTAAAGCCAAGGGGATTTTCCATCTGAACTTTACCAGCATGCAGGGGGGATTTTGACCGGGTCCTCCAGCACAAAGAGAAAATGTGGATCTACCATCTTGGCAGTCTCACCCCCCAGGGCCTTAACAATGAATTTAATCTGTCTCCTTTTTTGGAGGCCTGATCTGTGATCCTCCCCAGTTTGTATGGTGGCTTATAGTGTTTTGTAGGGCCAGATGGTTCTCTGATTATCTATCACCTGCTCTAGCCATCATAATTCCCACTATCAGTGGGGTGCCATCGGGGGTATGTCCTGGGGCTTTATGGTGGTCCTCTTGGCCTACGGATTTCTAGCTGATGGCAGTCGGCTATTTTATTTATTTGTGTATGGTTAAAATGAATTGGCTATAATCAAGTCCTTATCCCTCATCTTTAGGACTTCGACCATTATGAATACAATTATGTTGATTGGGGGTGGGTTTATCCTTACATACAGATCATTACTTAAGGAATCAGTCCCACAAACGTCCCTTAGCTCAGAGGAAGTCCGGTATATCCGGACGAAACGCATAAGAGGATATAACTGTCACCACCAGCCCCCCCTTCCTGGGTCGCTCCTTGACTCTATTATGGACCATCATCAGTAACTTGCTTTGATCTTTCAGCAGGCAGCCTGCACCTATCTATCCAGGGGCCAAACAGACTAGCACGGCACAGTTGGTCGGCTTTAAATCAGTTGCTTGTGGCATTAAAATTGCGGTGACATCACCAGGAAGTTGCTTACCAATATACCCCATGGACACTCGGCTGAGGTCCGCCTATCTCTAATTCCTAGAGGTGACGGCGTCACCCTCCAATGACGAGCGGCTCGGAGTCAGCTGATTGGGTGTCCTAGCCAGATGGGAGGAAGCACGGTGGCATTCGCAAAATCGCTCTATTCAGCTCAACACGTCGCTCCTGGGACTCGTAACTCTGAGACCGGCTCAAGCTTTCCATAGCTTCACCTAAGGCTTGCTGACTCCCTTAAGCCCGCTCGGCGGATCCCAATAAGTACTCAGCTACTGTCCAAATATGTTTATGGAGTGTCAATGCGGAAATTGGTGACTATACAAACCTCCTAAGTGGTTACATAGTTACATAGTTAGTCAGGTTGAAAAAGGACACAAGTACATCTAGTTCAACCAAAAAAAAGAAATAAAAACCATTTATATATATATATAATCAAATAAGCCTATATACAATCCTTCACCCACAGTTGATCCAGAGGAAGGCAAAAAACCCCAGCAAAACGTGATCCAATTTGCTATAACGGGGGAAAAAATTCCTTCCTGATTCCCCGAGAGGCAATTGGATTCATCCTGGATCAACCTTACCTAAAAATGTTAGTACCCAGTTATATTATTTACATTAAGGAAAGAATCCAGGCCTTTTTTAAAGCAATCAACCGTGCTGGCCAAAACCACCTCTGCTACTTAGGTTAACGGAGAGCCCCTTAGTCCTTCCTTAAAAAAGGGGGCAATATCGTTTAACCTAGTGCAAAACGACCCCAAAAAACGGAAGGAGACCTAGTTGACACCCACTTCCTAACATATATCCGAATAAACTAATATATATATATATTTACCAAAAATAAAGAAAAAAAACCAACTTGATCTACATGAACACAGGAAAAAGTTGGACTGATTGATACATTGATACATTGGTGAATCCTCCAAACATATCAGTGGTTAAAGGCGTAACTGTGAGGTATTTGTATAAACCTGTCATCGACTCATGAATAACCCTAGGCGGCTCGCCCGAATTCCCTCA
>BLSH010478215.1:21748-36114 GCA_018402905.1 Glandirana rugosa
ATAATGATTACACCCTCGTTACAATGACCGATAATAATGATTACACCCCCGTTACAATGACCGGTAACATTACTCCCACATTAGTAATAATAGCCAGTAACATTGCCCCCACATTAGTAATAATAGCCAGTAACATTACTCCCACATTAGTAATAATAGCCAGTAACATTGCCCCCACATTAGTAATAATAGCCAGTAACATTGCTCCCACATTAGTAATAATAGCCAGTAACATTGCTCCCACATTAGTAATAATAGCCAGTAACATTGCCCCCACATTAGTAATAATAGCCAGTAACATTACTCCCACATTAGTAATAATAGCCAGTAACATTGCCCCCAACATAGTAATAATACTCACTGTTGCAGAAGTGTGCTCTGGTAGGATCCGCCGCCGCCGGGTGTACCAAGATGGCCGACCGCTCCGGAGCTAGGCCAAAGCCGCGGCCTTTCCTAAGGCCGCGGCGGCGTTGCGCTCCGCGGAGGTAAACTCTCTATTCGTCGTATAAGACGCACCAACTTTTCCCCCCCAGTTTTGGGGAAGAAAAAGTGCGTCTTATACGGCGAAAAATACGGTAATCACCCTCTCAACACCTTGAATAACTAAACTAGATGTATCCTTGTCATGGAACTGGTTCCAGTGACGAGCCACATTAGTGGCATGATTTTTCTCAATGTCCCTGAGGTGATCATAAAGGCGGTCCCTCAGCCTACGGATGGTTCGTCCAACATATTGCATTTTACATATGGTACATGTAATAACATATACCAAAAATTTGGTGTTATAATTAATATGTGACTGAATGCTGAAAGACCGCCCCGACGCCGACGAGACCACCTGATCACCTCTTTTAATAAACTGACAGTAATTACAGGTGCTGATCCCACACTTAAAAGTGCCTTTAAACTGCAGCCAGTGTTGATTAGGCTTCTGGCTGGTAAATAAACTGGGAGACAAACGCCTCGCCAGAGTGGGAGCTCTTCTAGATACTACCTGAACACCACCAGAAAGAACATCCGCATACGCCGGATCATTGAACAAAACTGGAAGATATTTTTTAATAATGTCTCTGATCTGATGAAACTCCAGACTGAATGGGGTAGAAAAAATTAGCAAAATAGGGGCTCTTGAGTTAAAAGACCTGGATCGTGGCACGCCCCTCTTTCTATTCCTGCGATCCTGATCTTCAGTGAGAAGTTTATCTCTAGGGGTATTCTCTGCTATGGAACAGGCCCGTCCTACCACAGATTCTGGGTATCCCCTTTCAGCAAACCTTTGGGCCATCTCCTCAGAGGCCAATCTAAAGTCGGCCGCGCTACTACAAATTCTTCTAGCCCTGAGGAACTGGCCCACAGGTACCACCTTAATGACATGCTTGGGGTGGTGAGAGTCAGCCCTCAACAGGGTGTTACCCACAGTGGGTTTCCTGTAGAGGTTACTCACTACCTTACCCTTGTTGTGAGACAAAACCACATCCAGAAATTCAATATATTCTGGACTACATTTTCCAGTGAATGTCAGATTCAAATCGTTGTCATTCAAAAAATGTAACCAATTCTCCAAATCACAGCTGTTGTTCGCTATGAATAGCAGATCGTCTATATACCTAAAATATATAGTGGGGTTTGCTTTTCTTTTCTTTGACACAGTATCAAACGAACTCAAGTGGTTTAATTGAGGAATTGGATTTCCCCTCTTTATTTACACATGATGTTTTGTTTTGTTTTCCTTATCATTTTTCACTGTTGTGTTAGACATCATAAAATATTTGTTATTACTGTGTCAAAAATGGTTATATGAATATTTTAATTGTGTTTGATAAGTCTATGTACATTAACTTGAATATATATGTTAAATACTTGTGCTCTATGTATGTGATGACACAATTGATTTCATGTAGACCTCATTCGCTGCTTGAGTGAGCTATTAACTTACCTAGAACTCTGATTCAGAGGTAATTGTATTCACCTGACCTTTCCTTTCCCCCTCCCTCTCTCCTTTGCTGAGAGGATCTTCAGTTCATATTTAAGCAGCAATATGACTACACTGTTGTTAGCTATGATTAAACGTCAGATATAGACGTGAAACGCGTTAGCTTCTGTACCTGGGGTGCCCCCCCGTCATGCTCTGAATGTACCATTGCATGGTTTGTATTTTTATCAATAAACAGCAATCTTCTGGAGTGCGGCTGTCTGAAGAATTCTTTTCCTTTATTCCATGTTATGGCGGAGCCTGCACCCTATGGAAGTGGTTACATCTGTGGAATGGAGCCGTGGCATTGAGCTGGTATTGTTTTCCCTTAAATGAAATGAGTTACTTGACTTCCGTATCTTCTGGGCAGTCAGACTATAAGTCCCTGGGAGGCTGCAACATTACTTTTGAGCAGAGTCCTTGACAGTCTGTGGAAGGAAAGTTCCAGATGAAATTTCCTTGCCCTCCTCCTGGTCATAAGGAAATGCTCAGATGAAAAGTCCACTTCAACTCAGAAATCAACCGCATCTTCCTCAGACTCTCTTCTGGTCTGCCTCCTCCCATCTGGCCTGGTCATCTGCTGAAAAAATTAAGAGACAAAGCAGATATATTCCTTCCAAAAGTGGCAAACAACATAGCTCACTGCTCACATTTCTCTATCTGCCCGTTTCTAACTGCAAAACTATTGTAGGGTGCCCACTGTTGCCTTGAAACACTTTCACGGAAAGGCATTGACTTCCAACGCAACAAATAAACTTGCATGTCTCTGTGTGCTGTCCTGGGACAAACACTGGCCTGCTGTTGTTCAGTCTTCGCAGCATGGCACATTTTGGAAAAATGGCCCATTTTATGGCAAGAGAAACACTTAACGTGACTGAATCTACTATTCCCATATATCTCATTCTTAGGTACTCCTGTCTTTAATAGGTCCACCCACTTGTGTCTCCTGGAGACCAAAAACCTTGCCTTCCTTGTATGTGACTCAACTCGGCCATCATTTGAGCTATTCAAATACTCAGCTTCCTGCTTATGGGACGTACCAGTGGCACACATCCTACTTTTGCTTACAGGCTTAGGGCCTTTGTCCTTTGTTAGAGCATCATTAGACGTGTTTATGAGGGCTGCACACCACTCATTCAAATCTTCAGCTCTACCTATAGGGGTCTGAACACACTTCAAAGTCACTGCAGATTTAACTTTGATTACCCTACTTTCTAAATCTTTTGCCTTGCTTGAAGCGTCTTTCAACACTCAGATGCCACTGCAAGCTGCTCCTTAAGTAAATCTCTTTCTAATTATGCCTTTTTCCTGTTTTCAGATTCAATATGTAGAGCATGCAGGAAGTGTAAACCAAAGACAGCAAGTGCCCGCATCTCTCTCTTACTGAACCTAAAACTTTTGAGACTAAAATCTGAGGAAAGATCAGAGACACCATCCCGCCAAGCTCTGTTCAAAGGAGAAGCATATCTAACCAGCATCTCTGCAACAGACATCCACTGACTTTCTCTGGCCCGGGTAGGAAGGGTGCATGCCTTCAAGTCCTCCTGGACACCAGAAACTTTTGCAGCCTTACTCTTCCTAAACAGTGTACGCAGTATTTTCTTCAGCACAAGCAACAAAACACACCACAGAAAATAAGTCTGCTTCAGTTCAATTTCAGCACAAATCCCGGATGAGCCTCCAAATGTTTTGCTTGCGTTTATCTAGCAAGGTTACTTACGGTAAAACCAAGGTAGCTTAGACTTCTGTAGTGCATCAATGCTTTACTAAACATAAAACCGTAGGATACACAATACAACACAATTCATAGCTTACAAAAATATGCCTACAAATATAAGCAATAAGTAAACTAAATGAGTTACTCAACTTAGGGGTCAAGATGTAATGTCCTTCTTTGCTCAATCCAGATCAAAACGTCTCCAAAGTTCTCCAGCACATGACAGCCATGACATCCCTTTGTCTTTTCCAACACAACTCTTTTCCAAACATATATTCCTTTCAAAAGACTCCCAAGCCCCTCCCACCAACTTCCTGTATACATGAACTTCCTGCAGAGAACTTTCTCTCTAGCTGTCTAAATAGTTTATTTACATATCAATGGAGGGGGGCCTGGCTTCCCCTGAAAGCACATGGTCTTAAAATCTAACTCTATATTATTTTTTTTAAAGTCATTAATAGCTGTAGCAACACAATCACACAACATCTTGACCCGAAGATACCCATCACAGGGGTAATCTTTCATTTGAATACCCTGGATATCTATATCCTTCAACTTTCGCAGAGGTATGTATGACAGATACCTTCTGTAGAAGTCTCTGGTCGGCAGAGTTACCTAAGCACCTGAATCAAAATGGGCTCTTGTGTATATTCCTTCCACCAAAACAGACACTACAGACAGAGGGCCTATTAACTGGGCAGGAGGCCTACTGGAAACATCTGGAATAGTAGGTTGGCGTGACTGGACTCGTGCTTCCTTTAGCTTCCGGCATTGGGAATGCCGTTTCTGGCGTCGTTTTGGAGGCTGATGGTATCCTTCGTTCTCTTGCAGAATCAGTGAAGGTTCTTCTTGAAGGCCCAGGCCTTCTCTCCATCCTTGGATCACCTTGGATCACTTCTTTGCAGTCCACACCAGTCTTCTGTCCTGCTTGGTGAACTAGGATATTCTCGCTGGTAGTGACCTACACCTCCACAGTTTAGACAGACGTCTGGATTCATTGGCCTCTTGTCAGACACTGTAGATGAACCCGGAAGCACATTAGGCCCTGCAGCCCCCTCCCCAGACAACTCAGTAGGTTTAGTTGTCAACTGGTTTATCACTTCCAACATCTGGGATACTTGCATCTTCAGTGCGGCTTTTTCGGACTTGATATCCAACTGCTCTGCTTCTTTGCACAACTTGGCGTGGTGGCGGTGTCCACTTTGGTGGCTTGCCCTGATGACCCAGTCATTATTTCTCTTAACTGGGGCATCTGAGTCTTCAGGAGCTTGATCTCTGAGTTACCATTGACTGCTTGGTCATCCTGACCCTGACAGTAGATTCCAACCTTCGACCCTTCTTCTTGCTTTCCAGCAGGGCCTCCTCTTCCCTAATGATCTTCATTAGTTTAGAGTAGGTGTGGAGGTTACTTGAGCCCTGGGCCCAAAATTGTAGCACAATAGGATCCAGTGGCTGTGCCCCTTTGATCATCTGTGATACCAAGATCTTGGTTGCAACTTTGCCTTCCATTCCACCTGTCAGGGATCCAGACGAGTGCGTGCGTGCGGATTCGAACAAAGGTTCCTACGACTGTTCGGTGGCACACACGTGCGCATGGATGTGCGCCATGCAGGAATGAATGCACGCTAGTTCACTTTGGCACCCAGTGGCCTTTAAAGGGACAGTGTCTGCACCTGAACTTTGCTGTCTGATCTGCAGCTAGTCTGTATCTGTACCTGCTACCCGTTATATGCTACCTGATCTGCTACCTGATTGACCTGGCTTGTTTTGTCCATTCTACCTTCTCCAATCCAGACCCGGCTTGTTTGACCCTGCTTTCTTCACCAGCCTGATACATGTTGCCGAACCCAGCTTGCCTCTGACTATTCTCTGCCTGCCGATTCTGTTGCTCTGCTCATCTGTGTTTGACCCGGCTTGTTTCACATTTCTCCTGCCTGCCCTGCATCCAGTTCCAGTGATCGATGACCTGCTGCTGCTGTCCCAGTTTCCAGCTGTCTGCTGTCCTGTGCTTCAGACTCTGCTCCCAGCATCCAGTGTCCAGTCTGCTGCTGCTTGACAGAGGCACTCCTACCTCGCTGTACTGATGAGACCACTGTCCCCATTCCAGTGGGCTCTGATGCAGGGCTGTATGAGAGGTCTCCTTCTACAAGAAGACAGGCTCTACTATCAGGTACGTGGTCCTCATTACATCACCCTTCATTATGATTTGGTGCAGAATCTGATCTAGCCGCCTGACATACTCTGATAGTTTCTCATCCTCTTCTTGATAGGTGTGGCTAAAAAGTTAGAGTAACTCCGTGCAGTCCTCAGTTCCCCCATCGTTTTCTTGAAGCGCTTGTAGACACTCAGAAGTACCGAAACTGGGCTTGTCTCTTTTCAGGCTCCGAATCACATTGGAAGCTGGGGCTCGCAGGCTTTCAATCACCCTCTGTATCTTTACTGTATCATCTACTTCCCATTCTTCAACTGCCTGGAAAGCTTGATCGAACCAGGTGTCAAAGTCGTCCTCTCCAGTAGGGATGGTAACTCTCCCCGAGAAGAATTGTAGCTTTCAATATTCAGCCCCGGAACATACTGGAATGTCCTTCTTACATTTTGATACTAAATCTCCCAGAGCTGAAAGGAACTCGGGTCCGATCATGGCCAGGGGTGCCATAAAAGGGACTTCTTTTTTCTTGGCCTCAGCTTGGCTAGAACTTGCTGGAGACATGTCTGATGTGCTTAGCTGAATCAGGCGAGACTCAGTCTTTTCAGCCAACTGCACACTGGCTCCTTGGAAACTGTCAGAGATTCCTTAATTCCACTCTAGTAATGCATAAGTGCGAGAGGTCTCTTATTTGGCCTGACATCAAGCAACCACGTCTTCCGGTCTGGGATCAATGTCTTCACTTCTTGGCTGATCTGTTCTTCAGTCCAGGTCTCCCCAGGGAGCTCAATCACCATGCTCGACTCTGGACGGGCACCTTCTTCATGACACCACTGGGCCACGACATCGGGGTCCATCTTGCCACTTATAGGGGTGCTATTTTGAGGAGTTGATTGCTGAGTAGCGGAATTATCCCGAATGAGCCCCCATGTGTAGCACTACCCCTGTAGGAGCTACTTTAGTTTATTCAGTCCGTTACTCTGCCTCTCAACCCCAATAACAGTATCAGTCCCCTCTAGTACACATGATAATAATGGGTTCAAGTATAGTGTGTTAGTTCCCCTTTAAATAGAACACAGTAAAAGGAATCACACAGTGTTGAGAAATCAATGATATTTACTCAAGAATATAATATATGGTACAGAGGAAGTCTGAATTGACAAGTTATGGAAGTCACTGGCAAATAAATGACAACAAACTACTAATGTATAACACACTATCTTGGTAGCAGTTTGAAGATTCCGTACACGAGAGTGGGTACAGAAGAGCAGGGGAATGACTACTGTACGTCAAACCACTCTCTACTATTCACTCTCCAACAGACACCCAATATGAATAAGCATATTGCTAGGCTACATGGCCCCGCCTCGTTCATGTTTCCTATTCTGAAGCAACCCCTTGCATGTAATTAAATGCAGAGTGTGCGTCAGGTACCGCCTCTCTTTTCCCATGGGACGTGCCTTTGATTCTTTGCAACTCTTCCCGCTTAGACGGTGATTCAACAAGCCAGCTGATGGGCTTGTCATTGCATCTCTCATTGGTCCGTTTGCATTTTTTACACAGTATTTAATGGTGGCAATGCTTTCTGCACACCAGCGCTGGCTGGCTATGCTGCATTGATGGAGCGCTGTGCTGCAGCCTTGGGGCTGTTTGTCTGATATACCTACATGCATTAATGGGTAAGTCCTTTTCCTCACTGGTATCATGTTTCTTTTTGGCTCTGCTATGTAAATGCAGTTTAGTATATCCATTACTGTTTAGCCCTGGTTGGTCTAAGCCCCTGTTCTGTGCTTTGATCTTTTCAATGCAGTTTTCTGTGTAATGTCCCTCTGCCTTGTTCCCCATTGATTGGGACACGGTTGGAGTAAATTCCCCCCTGTTGGATGTTTGGTTGAGCCCTTGGTTGGCCTTCTGTCCACTACACACATACTGACGTGAGTATTTCATAGACTCTCCTCCTTTTTAACATGTAAGCAATACCTGGTTAACAGCCAAATATTACTTTTTGATATTTCTCTCTCTTATTTATACTCCCTTCTTTCTGTCTTTTTAGGCAGCGCTTTCCTTCTGGGCCCATATAGAAGAAGTGAATTATTTTCTGCCACCATACCTATAGTGGACGTACCCTTCGATGGCATCCAGACCCAGCGGTCATTTTGTGATGTCCAGCACCTATTTAATATTTTTGTAGTTTTGATACGCATTTTTGATACATGCCCGCAGTGATCTGAGTTCAACCAGTCTTCTTTTTGGATCAAATTTTTGATCGTTTTTTAACAGTGGTCCCTATTTTTGTACCGCATAAATCCTCTCCATCCTGTTGTATATCGGATTGGGCTGCGGGGCTATATTCCTCTGCTCTGCTAAATACGGTTAGTGTTCAAGCCATACCTCTTTACATGAACAATATATTGTGTAATGTATATGAAATATCTGTGATGTATGCTATATTCATTCTTTGAACTGTTTCTGTCTTAGAATTCCTCCTTCATAAGTTGAGAACATCCCTGAAAAAGAGCTGTTATTTTTCGAATATTTTGAATATCACGAAACTCGTTGGATGTTTTACAGCTTTTACATGTATAGGAGTTTTTTTTGTATACATATGCCGAGCCTATGTTAATGTGTCATGCATTGTGGTTTCCATGTACCCCTGTATTTTCAGGGGTACACTACAGCTGACAGCAATCAAGTAAAATTGTTTAAATTATTGTATTCCAACAGTTTCTTCTTTGTTAATGCCAAGGCCTTGGCTAACAATAAGTATGAGAAATCAGTCTTTATGTGCACAGTTCTATATTGATGGGCCTAGCCCGCTCACCCAACAGGAACAGTGACTGCGAGGGGTGGATCCGCTGCTCGGATGACAGTAATAATTAGGAAGGAGATGATGAGGATGACATCCCAGCTCTCTGACACCTTGGAGCAACTTCCCCGTCTCTCTCCACGGTTCTCCCAGATCGAGGGCCCCAGCGGGATGCAGGAAACAGGAACAGGCTCCACTTGTTGCAGATTCCCCAGGCTACTCACTGGAGTACTACAAGGTTTCTGAACCTCTTGGTCTGTGTGAGTAGGCCGCAATCCAAGTCCTTCAACCACACAGGGTCCTGCTTGATCGATCACCGCAGTCCAGAGAAAGAGTGTCAGACTGCACTTTTTGCTTAAATAGACTCTCCCATGAGGCACCTCTGCTCCCAGCCATCTTTCTGGTGCTGCTGCATGTAAAAGCCTCCTTCATTGGCTGCTGTAACTCCTCCTTCCATTGGCTTTCTTCCTATGACCATAGAAGCACACCAGAGAAGCAGTGTAACCTGATCCTTGTGTGTGTGTCTGTGTGTGTGTGTGTGTGTCTCTGCACACTATACAGTAAGTCCAGTCAGTGAAAACAAGAAGGAGGGGGAGAAATTCCTCCGCAGGGCTGACAGGTGCATTCTCCCTTCTAGGAGAGCCTGTGTATTTATGGCAGCCGCTTAGCAAAAGCCGCAGAAATAGCGGGGCATCTGCTACATAAGTAATATTATATAGTAGCTTTGAGACATGCATATAGATGTATACTGACTTGCTGACATATGAAATGGAGATTTAAAGAAATATTCATTACTTTCATAGCTAGGGCTAAATAACCCCTTATATGGTTGTCTAAATGCCACATTGGATCTAAAAGACAGAAAGCCAGTAACAACTACAGTGTGATTGTAAGCGCTAACGAGCAGGGTCCTCTGATTCCTCCTGTATTGAATTGTATTGTAATTGTACTGTCTGCCCTTATATTGTAAAGCGCTGCGCAAACTGTCGGCGCTATATAAATCCTGTATAATAATAATATATTAATTAGAAGTAAGGAGTCCTATTGGTAGACAAGAATTTGGGTAAGCCTGACTCAATGACAGCACTCTATTTATTGTGTATACACAATATGTATATATAATTTTATATATAAAATTGTAGCTAGGTTATGTGATATCTGTTCTTATATGTGTGTGTGTGTGTGTATATATATATATATATATATATACACATACACACACACACACTAAGGCTTAATGTACACAGGATGCTTTTTTCAACCTCTCCTGAATGATTTTTTGACAGCTAGAAATGGCCATTTAGCCATGTTTGCGTCTAGAAGCGTTTTTTTTTTAAAATGACAAACACCTTTAAATGAAACGCTGCTAAACACGAGTTACTGCGTTTAGGCACGTTTACAAGCTGTTGCAGGCATTTGGTGTTTTAAATGCCACTGAACATCCGTCCTGAATGCATTTTTTTACATTCCAAAAAGCTTCTAAACTCAACTGCCTGGAAATGCCTATAAACGATCCTGTCTACATGTACTGATATGATAACATAAAGAGTTGGGGCAGCTGAAAAAAACTCCCAACTGCTCCTAAACATCCCTTTACCAGCAGCAGTGTACATGAAACCTTATGTGCAGCTTATATTGAAAGAAATTGGCAACACTCCTCCAGAAGAAGCAGTTGTCAGCGAAACATGTAAAGCAAACAACAGTGTACACAGGAAAATGGTGCAGCGCTAATAAAATAAGCTAAACATAGGATCAGTCCATAAAATCTTCAAGGAGATCCAGATAAGAGGCAATTCAGATACCTCTTGTCTGATATGATTCAGTGTAGCAAAAGGCTCAGGTGACCCCTGTGATGTGGATTCCGGGCCTCCCGGCACTCTGGTAAGAGACAGTGTGGTTGGTGTTGGGTCTCTGGCTTTATCACTATCCGGATCTCCTTGAAGATTTTATGGACTGATCCTATGTTTAGCGTATTTTATTAGGGCTGCACCATTTTCCTATATGTGTCTATAGTATTGTAACAGTTTGCAATATTGTGCTGGCTGCTTTGTATCTGTTTTTTATATTTTTTTAATTTTACCAGCGCAGCAGTTTGTTTATTGTATAAACACCAGTGTAGCCTATACAGAAGAAACAACCAACTGTAATGTTTTGCTGTATATATAGAATGTATTTTGTTGTATGATTTTAATGATTATGAAATAAAATTATATTTTTTATATAAAAATAGTTTGTGTTTTGGCACCAAAAATAATCCAAATATACTATGTTTGGAATGAAATAATTATCTGATAAAGAATTGATGCCTCTCTAGAAGTGGATGACTGACACCTTGTCTATAGTAGCTGGCTGTGAGCTTATCTGAAGTAATCAGTTGTTACTTCACCTGAATTAACCAGTTGACTTGTCTATAGTGCTCAGAAGGGCTTTCCTGAGGTAACTGGCTGATTACTTGCCTATGGGACCTGGTGAGCAGGGGAGGGCTGGGCCAGGGGGCAGGGTGGCAATTACCCCCCAGGCCACCCTAACTTACATTCAAAATGGCTGACGGCCGCTGCCTGCTCACACTTCTTCTTGTGGGGGAAGGAAGCAGGGGCCGGGGCGCATCCACCAACTAAATGCAGGCAAAGGGGGGGAACCCAGGGCCAGCTGTGCTGATAGGCACTGACGAGCCTGCATGATGGGCACTGATCAGGTTGCATTTGATAGGCACTGGTGAGGCTGCATTGATGAGCACTGGTGCGGCTACATTGATGGGCACTGGTGTGGCTGCATTGGTGGGCACTGATGAGCTGCATTGATGCATTCTTTTTGTTAAACCTCCTTTGTTGCTATTAACATTAAATTATGTTACCACATTGTATCATATTTTTCTTGCTTCATAACATCAATTCTAAAACCAGGTGGGTATGGATGGTGAGCTGATTCGGTGGTTCAATGAGCCACTTGACTGGACTTGCCCCCCAGGCCTAAGGCTGCCAGCCCTCCCCTACTGGTGAGGAGTTTCTGGAGGTAACCGGCTGATGTCCTGTCTGGGGTGACTAGCTGTCAGATTTCCGGTGAAGCTTGGTTATAGTAACCAGCTCAAAGTATGCCTGAGGTATCTGGTTAACAGTTCTGAATGAGAACTTGCCTCTGAAGATAGACTAGAAGTGAGCAAAGTTCCACATTTATCCAATGGCTTCTCTCAGAATACCAGAGGCTTCACACTCAGAACAGTAAGCTGTGCTGGAGATTGCGCAGTACTTTTCACATGCCACTGTCACTGCTCCCTCCCCCCAGAACCTCCCAGAGCCGATTGCACACTCCTTTTTTCAGGCTCCTCCCCCTGCAGCCAGGAAGCCTCTCAAAAAGCCGCAACCTGTTTAGTGGGTGGGAGGATGTGTCCTAGACGCTGCAGCCACACGACACACATCTCCCTCTTCATCCATCTCACACATAGAGGGTTATTTGCTAAAGGTAAATCCACTGTGCACTACAAGTGCACTTCAAGTGTTTCCGGTGGTCCCAATTAGCCATTTTCCCTCCCCGGTGTCATGTGACTCGTTAGTGTTACAAGGTATCAGGTGTGTTAAATTTGGTGTTATCGCTCTCTCTCATACTGGTCACTGGAAGTTCAACATGGCACCTCATGGCAGAGAACTCTCTGAGGATCTGAAAAAAAGAATTGTTGCTCTACATAAAGATGGCCTAGGCTATAAGAAGATTGCCAAGACCCTGAAACTGAGCTGCAGCATAGTGGCTAAGATTATACAGCGCTTTAACAGGACCGTATATACAGTACACCCCTCACATTTTTGTAAATATTTTATTATATCTTTTCATGTGACAACACTGAAAAAAATTACACTTTGCTACAATGTAAAATAGCCAGTGTACACCTTGTATAACAGTGTAAATTTGCTGTCCCCTCAAAATAATTCAACACACAACTATTAATGTCTAAACCGCTGGCAACAAAAGTGAGTACACAGTGAAAATGTCCAAATTGGGCCCAAAGTGTCAATATTTTATGTGGCCATCCTTACTTTCCAGCACTGCCTTAACCCTGTTGGGCATGGAGTTCACCAGAGCTTCACAGGTTACCACTGGAGTCCTCTTCTACTCCTCCATGACGTCATCACAGAGCTGGTGGATGTTGGAGACCTTGTGCTTCTCCACCTTGCATTTGAGGATGCCCCACAGATACTCAATAGGGTTTAGGTCTGGAGAAATGCTTAGTCAGTCCATCACCTTTACCCTCAGCTTCTTTAGCAAGGCAGTGGTTGTCTTGGAGGTGTGTTTGGGGTCGTTATGTTGGAAAACTGACCTGCGGCCCAGTCTCTGAAGGGAGGGGATCATGCTCTGCTTCAGTATGTGACAGTACATGTTGGCAGTCATGGTTCTCTCAATGAATTGTAGCTCCTCAGTTCCGGCAGCACTCATGCAGCCCCAGACCATGAAACTCCCAGTGAGCGATAACACCAAATTTAACATACCTGCTCCCCATACACACCTGAGGCCTTGTGATATTAAGGAGACAGATGACACCGGGGAGGGAAAGTGGCTAATTAGGTCCAATTTGGACATTTTTATTTAGGGGTGTACTCACTTTTGTTGCCAGCGGTTTAGACGTTAATGGTTGTGTGTTGAGTTATTTTGAAGCGACAGCAAATTTACACTGTTATTCAAGCTGTACACTCACTACTTTACATTGTAGCAAAGTGCCATTTCTTCAGTGTTGTCACATGAATAGATAGAATAAAACATTTACAAAAATGTGAGGAGTGTACTCACTTTTGTGAGATACTGTATATTGTGACATCATGAAAGGCAAGGTGATCGATGGACATTCACCTCGCATGCCTTCTTTTGCAGGAAACAAGGGTGGAATCCGGTTCAGGTTTTACCAGCCACCTTGGCAGAGTTGGTTCTGGACCAGATTTTGTGGTCAACTTGTGTCCATCAACAGGTGGTATAAAGGAAACAGGACTGGAGCAGAGAATTGCTCTTGGCCCGGGACTCAGAAAGCCAACAACCTGAGAGAGCTGCTGAACTGAGGTTTTGCTTTGTGACTGAAACAAAAGGTTTGCATTATCTTTGTTTTGGGGGTGACTGGGAGAAGCCCTTCACATCTGAGTTAGGAACCTGGAAATGTTTAGAGCCGGGATGGCAAGGATCTATTTTCTGTTTTGTTTGATTTTTCATGCATCCTTTTAAATAAAACTGGCTACAAGTCAGAGTTTAAAAAAGACCTGCTGTCTGGACTACCTTTTTCCCCAGGGAAGGTGATAACCCCCCACAATAATATATATATATATATATATATATATATATATATATATACACATACACACAAACATATACACACAGTATCTCACAAAAGTGAGTACACCCCTCACATTTTTGTAAATATTTTATTATATCTTTTCATGTAACAACCTCTGGAACATTGTGTTTGTTCAGTGTACTGTGACCCTCCCTTTTACCGATTAACCAGGGTTAAACCTGTAAAAGTGAATCCCCACATGAGTGCAAACAACGGTCGCCAAATCTGTAATTACCAACACACAACAATAAAACTCTCCTGTCGTGTAAATGTCAATATGTTCGACATGTGAGTGATGAAATGTAACATGGTTTCACAGTAAAGAAGTCACAACAATGTACTTTTCTATATTATTTTATAAATGTTTTTACACTCCCCACATGAGTGAAAACACTCTATGACACACATATACAAACA
>BLSH010478215.1:42431-56344 GCA_018402905.1 Glandirana rugosa
AGATGGCTTCGGGTACTTTCATGCCTTTTGCACTTCTCAGTGAGATGATGTAAGTCGCAAACCCCTGTTGTCCACTTGTATGTGCCAGGATTTTGAAATAGCAAACAGGGAAAGCAATAATAGGCATTAGTCACATCACATCCAGCTAGCCAACTCCGTGTCTGATAAGTTGTGGCTGTAAACTCCACCACGATCACGTGACTGTTGCTCAATCTGCATCTTGGGTCTATCTGGTCCAAGCTCCTTTATCCTCTTTTTCTCTTCATCAGTGCGTCTTGTGAAGGGTGATTGTTTTAATGATGCAACTGAATTTTCCCTCATGATGCAGAGAAATTGTGTTGTCTCTGTGCAACGATAAATTCAGTACCTATGAGTGAAATGACAATCTGGGTTTTAAAAACTTTAAAAGAGAGATAGGTAAGGTGCAGGCAAATGCAAGTGTCTTTTTCCTCAAGATGTGGCCATGAGCCTGTAAAGTATACATTTAAAGTCAGTGGGAGCCATGCTGTCTCTAAACGAAGATAAAAGGGGGGGATCTGTAATGTAACTAAGGCGCATAGCGCTAGCTGTAAAAATTCTTCCAAGTATCACACTGTCCCGATGTTAATAAATAGTATTGATCATAATGTACACATGCTAATAAATGAATAGTTACTACTACTACTACTAGCCAATATAATGAAATATAGCAAGTAGTGAATAAAACAATATCAAAATCTGCCACTAGATGTCACTAGTGGTCACATTAATGTGCTGCTGCTGAGTAAAGTCTAATGAGGGGATTAATTTGTGCAAACAGCAAAATATTTCATAGCGAAAAATTGTGCAAGAAACCTAATGAATTAGGGTCCCCATGAGAATCCCCCATACATCACAGCAAATTAAATCAAGGTCCCAAACGAGAGTCCCCCATACATCACAGCAAATTAAATCAGGGTCCCAAATGAGAGTCCCCCATACATCACAGCAAATTAAATCAAGGTCTCCATGAGAGTCCCCATACATTACACTGGGATGTATGGGGGGCTCTCATGGGGACCCTGATATAATGGGCTGTGATGTATGGGGGGACTCATGGGGACCTTGATTTAGGGTCCCCAAGAGAGTCCCCCCATACATCACAGCCCTGGGCCCCCTTATATCAGGGTCCCCCATACATCAAAGTCCCAACTTAAAAGCCAGTGGCAGCTGCCGGACAAAAAGAGCACCAGTCCAGGCAGGGCCACAGAGGGGGACATGGAGCAAGCAGGGAGCTGCAATGAGATCTCCAGAAAAGCCTCACATGTCCCACAACACATCACTCCATATATTGCTCTCCATTCACAATCACATACTCTTCTGAAGAATCTTCCTTCTCTTCCACATCTCCAGAAAACCCTCACATGTCCCACAACACATCACTCCATATATATATATATATATTTCATGAACCTGCTGAACCATTAAAATGTTCATTACAGTCCAAGAAATGTTATTCACTGGAGCATATAGAGTGCATTCATTCCGAACAGAAATGAATAAAAACACATTTTTAAAAAAATTTACAGACATTTTTGTTTAGCATTAAAAAAAAAAACAAAAAACAAAAAAAAACAGGCGATGATTTAATACCATTGAAAGAAATCTCTATTTGTTTGACCAAAATTGTCATTCACATTGTCAGAGAGCTGAAAGCTGAAAATTAGCCTGGGCAGGAAGGGGCTAGAAGTGTCTGGCACTGAAGTGGTTACAACACAAGAGACCCTAGTGTTCCCTTCTGTTATAAATGTCCCCCGTGCCTGCCAGCGATGTGATTTGAGCCACGCAAAACCAGTGTTTTTATTTTTAAAAATTACTTTACTGCTGTTTTAGGCCTGTATGTGGGTTTGTTCTTTAGAATGGTCTGCCATGTCTGCATTTCTCGCAGAAAACAGATGAATGCAATGCAGTGGCCTTGAAATTGCATCATGCGTTTGCACCATGCGACTTACCTGCAATTCCTGCACCCGCGCTGTATTTTTAGATGCGTGGCCCACGCATCTAAAAATGCAGCATGTGTGCAGGAACAGCAGTTAAGTCGCATGGTGCAAATGCATGATGCGATTTCAAGGCCACTGCATGCACCTGTTTTCTGCTGTGAACCAGGCCTAAAAGAAGCCTATTAAGCCACTTGTGGGTTTAACCAATCAAATTTCATTTGGGCACAATGTTGCATGACTGGGTAATTGTCATTCGAAGTATGAAAGTGCTGAAGACTTAAAAATGGCCTGGGCAGGAAGGGGGTCAAAGTGTCTGGTATTGAGGTGGTTAACAAGGGACACCAGCTCACCGTAACTCTTGTGGTCTATATGCATAATGCACCCCTGTATCTTAACATGCAGGGCTTTGATGTAACTGTTGAAAATCGCTTTCTCTACTTTCTGACACTCACAAAGACTGACTATACTGGGGGGGCACCCATAGAGGATGACTATACTGGGAGGGGGGCACCTATAGAGGGTGACAATGCTTGGTGTACACCTATAGAGGATTACTTGCTTGGCAGAACAGAGGAAAATTTGCAAGAATGTGAGATTTGGGGTCACACTGAATAATATTAGAAGGATAGAGGGGGCACAGAAATAGGGATAGAATACGTGAGGCTGCAAATAGGATACGAGTTCATTCGATTTGGGGAGAAGAGTATAATATGGGGGACCAGAGAATAATAGTGATGATATGACATGTACAGTTGGAATTAGGTGAAGACATAAATAGTTAAGGGGTGCCAAAAAAGCTGGAGTATATTGGGGTGCTAAAAGGGATGACACTGGAGTGTCATGAGGTACTACAAGGGGTGACAATGGAGTGTCAGAGGGTGCTATATGGGGTGACAGTTGGGCGCAGAAAAGTGAAGGAGGCACTGACACAGAATTCAGCGACAATGAATGATAATAGTGGGGTGACACAAACCAAAACCGGATAATGGGGTGACACATACTGGGTGAGGGGTGACACATATCAGAATAAGAGGATTCACACGCAATGGCTGAGGGGTAGACAAAGATACCAGGATAAAAAGAGGGGTGGCACACATTTGGTGAGGGGTGACACAGTTACAGGACAGAGGGGTGACAAATACTGGGTGAGGGGTGACACATCAAAACAAGATAGAATGTGACATACTTACCAGGATTGAGGGGTGACACACATTGGATAAGTGGGTAACAAACTTACCAGAATAGGATAGAGGGGCGAAAAACATTAAGTGTGGGGTTACACATGCCAGAGTAGGATTGAGGGGTGATATGCATCGGGTGAGGGTTCCCACACATTGGGTGAGGGGTGACACGCATCGGGTGAGGGTTCCCACACATTGGGTGAGGGGTGACGCGCATTGGGTGAGGGGTGACACACACTGGGGGAGGGGTGACACGCACTGGGGGAGGGGTGACACGCACTGGGGGAGGGGTGACACGCACTGGTGGAGGGGTGACACACATTCAACTTATCTGAACTGCAGTTGCACACAATGATCACTGTGAAGGCCTCTTTGGGAATGTGTTTAGTTCCAGGCTGAAGAAACAGGTCACAGATAGAAGCAGGTAGAAACTACATGGGTTTACTGAGGCCATGCCCATCCCCCTCCCATTTGATTTAGGGCAACTGTGGCACTTGGCAGGAGGAATGCACATCTAAGGGAATTGCAGATTCCTGATTCTTCATCCCAGCCCTAACATTCAGTATCTGTTCTCAAACACCATTTAAAATCAATGTGGGGCAGTGGGAGGGGAGGGAAAAGGATTTCTACAGCATTTCCAACAACTTTCTCTCTGTTACCTTACCGTGTGGTGTGCTGCTGTGCTGCTCTCCTCTGTCTGTGAGTCCTCCGAGGCTCCGACCGTGACTGGTGCTCCTCCTGTCTCTCCGACCGTCTGGACCGGGACCAGTCTGGTATGGCTGCTGCTGGCCTGATGGTACTGGTAGTGGTGGCTGGCTGTGGGCACTGGAGACTGGTTGGAAACTAATCTTGCTGTGCTGTGCTGGCCTGGTCTGCTGGGCTGTCAGTGATCCGAGTGTCTCCTCTGTCCTCTCTCTCCTCGTGGGTCTGCCCGATTGTCCCGGCGGAGTGCTGCGCCTGCACGTCTGCCATTGTCCCGCCCTCGCCCACAGCAGCTAATGACAGAGAGTCATTGGCTCTGATGGATCAGGGGGGCAGCCAATCAGACCCTGTGTGTGCACCTGGCCAGCGCACACACATAGAGTTTAATTACTGCCCAATCGGCTCACTACTTGCTGTCAGCTGACAGCAAGGAGCCGACAAAAAAAAGAAAAAAAAAATTAAAAGTCAATGTACCGCAGGGGGGCCGGGCTGACTGTTTTTTTTTTTTTTCTTCTTCACGTCAGTGGCGGGGTGGCGGCGCCCAAGCGCCCCTCATACATCAGCCGCCGCTGGTGATTAGGATCCAACTGTACTCAATCACTCCCTTCCAGTATACGTGTAGTTTGGGGCAGCGCCACAGCATATGGATCAAGTCACTGTGATCCCGCTTGCATCTAGTGCATGTTGGTGTAAGGAGCAGACCCGTATTATGTAACCTGTGAGGGGTGTAATTCAGCTATTATTTCAGCTCTAGTGAGTGTACCTGTGATTCCAATTCTCCTCTCAGTCCCTCTGAGTGTTTTTTGACTTTAGTAACCTCTGCAGTAAGAAGGCCCCTTAGGTATACCTTAAATGCCTCCCACTCTATAAGGGTAGAGCACGGATTGTGTTGGTCAGTAAAGAATGCTTGGATGCTCCGTTCCAGTTCCTCATGTGTGGTAAATAATTTGAGCCAGAAGGCATTGAATTTCCAAGGGGCTTTGGGCAGTGTGGATAGTGGTGCTACAGTGAGGCATACCACCATATAGGAGTGGTCCGAGACACATGTAGGTTTATAAGAAATTTCCGAAACCGAAGTGAGCATTGCCGAGTTCCCCACCGCCATATCAGTCCTAGAAAGGGATCCATGGGATTTTGAAAAACAGGAAAACTGTTTTAACAAGGGGTTTTGGTGTCTCCACAGATCTAGCCATCCCACCGCCTGTAGCAATCACGCCGGGGAGGGTCTCCCTTTGCATAGCGAGAGCCCCCGGGTATGGGTGTTTGTCAATTAGCAATTAAAATCCCCAACAATCAGTAGTGGGAGGTCCGACTTTCCCTCCAAAAATTCTATGAAATGCCGGAGTACCCGAGCATATATATGGAGGTATATATACACAAGCGAGTATACATTTCAAAAGCCTGATACGACAGTATAGGAACACATATCTACCCTCACGGTCCACCCTGACGGCATATTCCTGGTAATCCAGGGATCTATGCATCACAATACTTACACCCTGAGAAAATGAGGTATGGGTAAAGTGATAGGCCCAGCCTATCCTTGGGTATTTCAGGCAGCTCTTAGTGCCTGCCATCAGATGTGTTTCCTGAAAACATAGGATAGTAGGATAAAAAATTTTCAAACATGTAAAAATCATTGTACGTTTGGGGGGAGGGAGTTCATGCCCCTGATATTCCAGGAAATCAACGGAACGCCCGCCATTGTGAGTGCACAGTTAATATCCAAATAGGAAACAGTGGTCTGCAGGGATGAATTGGAAAGTGTGGTGGCTACGAGGGATGGGCTTTGTGTTCTGGTCGAGTGTGAGTTCGACCAGAACATCTGCTGTTTATTTGGGTAAACCCGAACATTATGGGGCGTTCGCGACAACTTCGTGTGCCCCATAATGTTTTCAAATGGCGGCGGAATTCTGCCCGCTGAGTGGCCAAAGCATGCACATGATGCTTTGGCCAATCAGCGGGCGGCCTGCTGTGAGAGCTTTGATTGGCTAAAGGCAGGGTGCCTTTAGCCAATCACTGCACAGCTGCTTCAATCCACGCCCCACACTATATAAAGCCGCTTGTACAGCGGCTCTATGTAGTGTGTGAAACGGCATAGCTAGAGATCATTTAGGTTGCGGATTGCAGGCAGTTTAGTTAGATAAGCAATTGTAAAAAAAAAAAAGATAGATAAAAAGATAGATAAATAGATACATAAAAAGATAGATATAAAGATAGATAGATAATAAAAAAAAAGGATAGATAGGTAGGGCTATCTGTATACAGTCAGGCAGTGCAAGAATATATATATATATATATATATATATATACACACCTTCCTAGTGTGTGTGTGTGTGTGTGTATATATATATGCATATATATGCAATGCCTTTAGTGTAGTAGACCATATACAGCTAATTTGGTACTATATACCGTACGTGCACCCCCGAATACGCTGTGTGTGTATATATTTAATTATATATATATATATATATATATATATATATATATATATATAGACACATACACACACACAGCATATTCGGGGGTGCACGTACAGTATATAGTACACCTGACGTGGTGTCTTAAAATATCTGCAGCTTTTAACCCCTTAACCCCCAGAGCCCTTTTTCACATTTGTTGTTTACAAGTTAAAATCGTTTTTTTTTTTTTTTTTTTATAGAAAATTACTTAGAACCCCCAAACATTATATATATTTTTTCAAACACCCTAGAGAATAAAATGGCGATCGTTGCAATACTTTTTGTCACGCGGTATTTGCGTGGAAAAAAAAAATCACTTTTTTGAGTTACAAAATAAGACAACAATAAAGTTAGCCCAATTTTTTGTATATTGTGAAAGAGGATGCTACGCCGAGTAAATGGATACCATACATGTTACGGTTGAAAATTGCGCACACTCGTGGAATGGTGACAAACTCTGGTATTTAAAATTTTCCATAGGCGATGCTTTAAATTTTTTTATGTTTCAATAGTTTTTATTGAAGTAATCTCATTATACAGAGGCATATAAAGAATTACAATAATAAGAAAGGGTTTTCAAAATAAACCACATAAGTAATAAGGAATGTTGAACATGACATAAGAGGTAATTGTTGGGTCTATTAGAAGGCTTGACCGAATAATCCTTCCTGCACAATATTATCTTGGTTCAAGCCCACGGCCCAAGCAGTGTAAAGAGAGGGGGACTGTTCCCACACGCCGACTCCCCAATGGGAGCATACTGTGTCTAGCAAATGTGGAAACAAAGCCTCCTCTATTGTATAAAAATGCGTGGATACGCAGAGAAAAATAGGTGGGACTCAGGGGAGAGGTACATGGTCACGTGTAAAGCTGTAATTACTGTGTTTGTATACATGTAAACACCACCTACCGCTTCCATCCCTAAATTCATTGGAGGAAAAGGGGGAGCGGGGCATATTGGGACTTTAATTGAAGTAAACTGATTAATATTGATTAAGATGGTAATACATATAAAAAAGGATATACATATATATTACTTTTAATAAATAATATGGAATACTAAACGTTAATGATGTATACCTTTTTGAATGTGTCTATCATTAAAATCATGAATTTTACCAAATCCATCATTATACTGTTATACACCACCTCGCTTCATTTAAAGTCCCACCTGTTTTTCTCTGCGTATCCACGCATTTTTATACAATTATACAATTAAACAGGGATGGAAGTGCCCGGCCTTGCCAGGCCATCAGTTTACTTCAATTAAAGTCCCAATATGCCCCGCTCCCCCTTTTCCTCCAATGAATTTAGGGATGGAAGCGGTAGGTGGTGTTTACATGTATACAAACACAGTAATTACAGCTTTACACGTGGCCGTGTACCTCTCCCCTGAGTATTCATGTTTTCAGTACAATTTTTATTAATTACTAACTGTGGCTGTTTGACAGCCTTATCATCCAACTCAAGTCCTACCCTGGAGCTGCCGCTGGGGTGCGCTGGTGTGGTGGCTTCTCGGTCTCTCAGCGGTTGGGAGCCGCGATGCGCACTGTGGGCTCCCTTCCCCTCCCCCTTCATGGCCTTGGGGGGGCGGGGATCCCAATCACTGCGCATCAGCATCACGCCGCCCACAGTGCACGGGCGGTGGCCTCCCTTGCACCGCGCCATGCAGTGGGCTGTCCATGCTTGCGGCCGTACACGAGGTGAGGACGCCGCTTCGTGGCGCCTCCCTCTCCCACGTGCGCCGCAGCGTGACGTTGGGGGGATACGGGTCAGGGGTGTCTATATCAGGCGGCGCTCAGGATGGGATGGAGCACACCAGCTATGCTGCACACGCTGTCATCACTATCACGACACCATCAACTGGTACATGCTTCACTTATGGACACTTCCTTCCAGGGGAGGGCTGGCAGCCTTAGACCTGGGGGGCAAGTACAGTCAAGTGGCCCATTGAACCACCGAATCAGCTCACCATCCATGCCCACCTGGTTTTAGAACGGATATTGATGTTATGAAGCAAGACAAATCTGATACAATGTGGTAACAAAAATAATGCATCAATGCAGCCTCACCAGTGCCCACCAATGCAGCCTCACCAGTGCCCAGCCAATGCAGCCTCACCAGTGCCCATCAATGCAGCCTCACCAGTGCCCACCAATGCTGCCTCGCCAGTGCCTATCAGCACAGCCTGATCAGTGCCCATCAATGGATCCTCACCAGTGCCCATTAATGCTGCCTCGCCAGTGCCCATCAGGACAGCCTGATCAGTGCCCATCAATGCAGCCTCACCAGTGTCCATCAGTGCAGCCTCACCAGTGCCCATCCAATGCAGCCTGCAATGCAGAGAGAGGAGAGCCTCCGGATTACACAGAGCGGGGATTCACGCTTGCCTGGCGTGGCCGCTGTCATATGAAGTCCCGCCTCCTGAATCGGCTCCTATGATAGACATCACCAGTGTACTGTCTATTATAGAAGCTGGTCCAGGAGGTAGGACTTTGTAAGCGGGAGATTCCCGCTCTGTGTAATCCAGTGGCGCCCCAGCCCCCCCCCCGAGGCAGCCCAATGGGCCCAGCGGGATCCTTGGTAGGGCCGGCCCTGGGCGCCCCCCCTTTTGCCTGCAGTTAGTTGGTGGCTGCGCCCCTGGCCCCTACCTCCTTCCTCCACAAGAAAAAAAAGTGTGAGTGGACAGCGGCCATCTGCCATTTTGAATGTAAGTTAGGGTGGCCTGGGGGGCAATTGCCACCCTGCCCCCCAGCCCTCCCCTGCTTCCTTCACTCCCATTCATTTCTTTTCATTCCTCTTACTCACCTTTTACTTCTTACTACCCATTCGGTTTCCCTCTTTTCCTTTTTCTTTTCCCAACTCTTTTGTTTATTCACTTACTTGTTCATACACCACATTAATAATTCACCCCATTTCCATTCACAGCCATTCACATATTGTTTACAGTCATACCACACCTGGGTGCTCCTGCCCCCACCCTGGGCGTGGCCGGTGTGAACGGCCTTCGTTCCAGTCTCTCCCCTCGGTTCCCGAGCCGCTGACTTCCGGGATGCCCCCATGCCCCAGCAGTCTGCCGCTGTTGTTTCCGACGCTGCAGGTCTAACATTCGCTAGGTTTGGGGTTGGTATACTTTTAAATTGCAATTTAAGTACTGACATGTGATGTTGTTTCTTTTTTATATTACAATATTTTCTTCTTTTTTTTGATTATCGTAGTCATGTCACGGCTGCTCCTGATGAGTGGCCCCAACTGGCCACGAAACGCGTAGAGCCTCTATCGCCATGTACTACTCAAATTACCAGATCTATGGATCATATACCCAAAAATTAACCCCCGGGGTGATGAGAATTACAGGCCAGATTTCCTCTATACTTTTCATAATTGAGCTATATTTTGGCTGCTATTTGAATACCAATATTAACGTAAATATTGATGGATTGGGGTCATGTTATATGCAATAGTTGAACATTCTGAATATTACGATATCATTTTTGATTTATGAATATGGAATATGTAAGGTTATTTATGTATATCCTTTTTTATATGTATTACCATCTTAATCAATATTACTTTTAATAAATAATATGGAATACTAAACGTTAATGATGTATACCTTTTTGAATGTGTCTATCATTAAAATCATGAATTTTACCAAATCCATACTTATACTGTTATACACCACCTCGCTTCATTTAAAGTCCCACCTATTTTTCTCTGCGTATCCACGCATTTTTATACAATTAAACAGGGATGGAAGTGCCCGGCCTTACCAGGCCATCAGTTTACTTCAATTAAAGTCCCAATATGCCCCGCTCCCCCTTTTCCTCCAAAGCCTCCTCTATGTTTTGAGCAACGAAAGAGCTAATTCACTGCTAGTAGCCCTGAGGCCCAAGGAACAACTTCTACTTTACGAGGATCTCAATGCACAACAACCAGTGGAAGACTCAACAAACACCCAAATTACAAAATCACAGTGCAAAATTAAGAATATAGGAGAGGAAGGGAATTAGGAGGGAAATAAGATTTAGAGACAGAGTAGTCAGGAGGGGTACCCGCGGGGAGAGCCAAGACACAAACCGCGATTCCGTAAATTATAGTAAAGTATAGTAAATATAGTATATATAGAATATATACGATATAACGTATATTATATTATATATCATAATATATATATATTAAATTATAATACAAGGGCTGAGTCGGTAGTGAGGAGTGTGGAGAAGATAGCGAGGCTCCATGGGATCTAAACCGATACCTTCATAAAAGTGGCCCAGGGTTCCCAGATTCGCTCATATCTCCCAGTCGTGTCCTGGATAATGCTTGCCACCTTCTCTTGAGCCATTATCCAGGAGACTTTCTGTTTTGCTTGGGCAAAGGAAACCGAAGGGCATTTCCATGCCTTGGCTATGGTAATTTTGGCACCCAGTTAAATAAAATCAATCAGTGCTTGTGTGTATTTGGAGATTTTGCGTGGTCGGTGGTGGAGAAGAGCGACCCCTGGGATCCTGGCCCAGTGCTACATTGGTAAGCCTTCTGATTAGGTAAAATAGCCGGTTCCGAAAATGCCAAATACTAGGACACTCCCAAAAAATATGTAACAGAGAGCCCGAAAGCCCACAATTGCGGAAGCATAGTGGCGATGCCTGAGGAAAGATTTTAGCTATGCGGGACGGAACCATACACCATCAGGTCACCACTTTTAGAGGTTAAGGTCCCTTTCCCAACTCAGCATGTAAGGAGTTTTACCAGATGGTTCAGCCAGTGCCGAGTGTATTAGGGAGATACCCCCACACAGCTCAGTAATTTTGGAACACCATTTTTCATTTGGGGTGACCGACATCGGGGACGTTTTTATTGTCCATAAGGATCGTAAAAATTGAGAGATTTGGTTAAAAACTAAACCTCTCTGAGGTAGGCATTTCCAGCTTACTGATACAATGACTCAAGGTTATAGGGCCCGAGGGATTGAAAAAGTGGCCTATTCTGTAAAGACCTTTGTCAGTCCACCATTTGAAAACCCTTGTATATCATTCCCAGGCGCAAAGTGAGGATTGTTGAAAATGTGGTCTAGCGGGTGCCAACTAGAAATTAGTTTGCGGGATTTGTGTAGCAAATCACATATGGCTATTGAGTGTGAGAGTGTTGGAGCAAGAATAAGTGGACGTGTTTTTGGGACTTCGCCATATCAGGAAGTCAATGGTATGGTGTGGAAAGAGACCATAGGATAGGCGCTGATCACAGAGATTATTATTTGGTGACATTAAGGAAAAAAAAGTTAACTGTCCTGCTGGGTATGCTGCCTGGATGTGCTCTGGGGATGGATCATGGACGTGTACACAGAAAAAAGGAGGGGGAGGGGGAATCCTTAAGGCGCTTCCAAGCGGGTATGATGGTTGTTATGAAAAATGTTAATATTTCACAATACTGTGGGTTGTGGGTCGTTATCCAGAGGGTTACCTGGTTAACTGATGTTTAGGACAAAGGTTTCTGGGATAATATAAGTTCGTTGTGAAAAAGTCTAAAATGTATTGACAATTCATAAAAATTGGTAAAAAGGTTAAAAGCAGCACTTACATCAGAAAGTAGCCTGAAAGTAGCCTGTCACCATATGTGTGCCAACATGGAGGGGTCCCTTCCAGTCTGACACTGGACACGTAGTGTGGCTGAGATGGTAAGGGTGGAAGGAGCCAATGAAGGTGTGCTGCCAGGCAGGGATTTGGAGGCTCTCAAAGTGAGCTGCGTGGCTGCAGCTATAGGGGTGTGTGTGTGTGTGTTGAGTACGGCCCTGATGTGAAGGAGGATCAGTGGTGCAGTTCGCAATGAAGTCACTCATGGGGCCGCGTGTGCTGGTCTTTGTGATGAACAAAGTCAGGGGTACTTTCTGACAGTGCGGCTGTGGAGGAAGACTGGTCCCGTCACGCTAACTACATGTTTCGTGATAGCCGCTTTGTCCTAAACATCAGTTAATCAGGTAACCCTCTGGATAACAACCCACAGTATTGTGACATATTAACATTGTTCATAACAACCATCATACCTGCTTGGAAGCGCCTTAAGGATTCCCCCTCCCCCTCCTTTTTTTCTGTGTACAATGGTATGGTGTGGGACAGCCTGTCTTTCCATCAACACCCAATCTGCCTTAATCTTGTCAGAGTAAATAGCGGAAATTTGGGCTAGATGGGCTTTGTAATACCACCATGAATTTGTAAGCCCCAGACTGCCTCGGAGCTTTGTCCTAAACATAACCCATTTGGAGAAACGTTGCCCCTTGCTGCCCCAGACAAATTTTATAATGGCAGATTGCAATTTCGAAATGTGTGATTTCAAGACTAGAATAGGGAGCGACCTGAACAAATAGAGAATACGAGGAAGAAGGGTCATCTTGACCGCATTAATCCTACCCAGCCAGGAGAGTTCACAGGTTGACCAGTTATTCAAATCAGATGATAGTTTCTTGATGAGGATTGGGTAGTTGGCCTCATATAATAAATCAATAGAGGAGGGTAGGTTAATGTCCAAGTAAGGAATTGCATGTGTGCTCCATACAAAGGGAAAGTGTTCCCTTAAATCATCTACAAGGGCTGGGGGAGTGGAGATGTTAAGAGCTTGGGATTTATTCATAGAAACATAGAAACATAGAAGTCATGTTGACTTTGAGGCCTGAGAAGCGCCCAAAGTCTTGGAGCAACTTAAAGATGTTGGGCATGGATATGAGGGGGAAGGTGATGAATAATAAGATATGGTCCGCAAAGAGGGCGCACTTATGAATGTGGGGTCCGCAACATACACCATGTATGTCTGGATGGTTTCTAATAGTTATCGCCAGGGTCTCTATAACTATCTAGTGATGTGAAACGGTTCAGAGTATAACCCCTGAAGTCTAACTCGTGCAGATGGCCATGAATAGAAGGATTCCAATACAGCGGTGAACTTGGTGCCAAATCCCCATCTTTTTAGGATAGCAAAGAGGAAAGGCCACGATACTGTGTCAAAGGCCTTCTGAGGGTTCAATGACAGTAAGTATCCCTCCTGTGGGGGTCCTCTTCCCAACCCGATTTCATCAGCGAGACCAAGTCAATCCCTCTCCTTATCTTTTCCGGTCCCTGTCTGCCAGGGTTAAATCCCACCTGATCCTTATGTACATAGGAACCTATAAAAGAGGCCAACCGGAAAGCCAAAACCTTGGAGAGTATTTTTATATATTAATTAATCAAGGAGATGGGTCTAGAATTGCTCACATCGCAATGATTTCTCCCTGGTTTAGGGATGACGGAGATAGGATGTGATTTGACATACTGTCCCTGTCACCTCCCTGGGGGTTCCCGGAACTATAGAAAAATCCTCTCTAGGGGGAGGGTGTGGAGTGCCGCCTCCGGGGATAAGTCCTTTTCCTTTAGGACCTCCAGTAGTTTCCCGAGGTATTACCAAGCCGTGGGCCTGGACTACCTAAGAGATGGATAATGATATTTCGAAAGAGACTGCGCGAACGAGGGATAGACCAGGCCAAAAAATTGCGGAACTCTTTACCATGGTGGGATCTATGCCGAAGTTTAAATCGGCGATAGAGGCAGTAGGGATTTGGTCCCTCTTTAGTAACGCTACAC
>BLSH010478215.1:126470-150935 GCA_018402905.1 Glandirana rugosa
GAAGAGTAAGGAGGTGACCATGTGTGGAATGTAAAAAAAAGACCACAGAAACCGGACAACCAGGCCCTCCCTAAAAAAGTTACTTTACCGCAAGCCTCTCAGTTGATTCACGTAGCCTAGTTTATAAAAGACCACCCGGTAAGCCCTTATCATCCGTCCACTATTAATAGAAGACCATCGGTTCCTTCTCAACCCCCGAAAGCCACCTGAACGCCACTGTATGTATCCTCAATATATACCGGTTAACCTTTTTTATTTAGGCGATGAAAAAACATGGTCACTATACAAGCAGAACACTGTTCCATACCAAGGTCGTAAACCAGCGACATCAGCTGAGACTTAGTTGACTCTCCGAACGCCATTTCATTGAAAAAATCCCTCCCGGACCAACAGGCCAAAGACACCAGAAAAAAAATGTAAGGTGTGTACCAGTGGAGGAATGAGAAGAAACAACGCTTATTGCTCCCAGTGCCCTTCCCAACCAGGCCTATGCATAGGTGACTGCTTCCACCGCTATCACACGTTAATACATTTTTAGTGATTATTAATCCCCAGTTCCTGCCATGTACATTCACACCCCTTATACCACTGCTTGCTCTTGAACTGACCCTGGCTGGTTATTCGACGACTTTGCCTGCCGCTTTTGTACACATCTCTGCCTGCTCCGGAACTGACCCTGGCTTGTTATTCAACCACGCTTCTGCCTACCGATTCTGTATATACCTCTGCCTGATCTGGAGCTGACCCTAGACTGTTTGACCATGTTTTTTTTGCCTGCCTCTTAGACTGATCTTGTACCCTGCTGCTGGAGAAGTGGGATTCACAATACAGGGGTCTCATATGTGAGGGGCTCCAGAACGTTATTTCTGGAAGAAGAAAACATGGTTTTTGTTTTCGCTCTCCCAAAAGAGATTGGGTGGGAGAAGCCTCTACACCTGTCCCCATTCTGTCCTGACCGAGGCCCTACTTCTGCCTGCAGGACTTACTGCCATTATGCCTCTGCCTGCCGCATGAACTGACCACATCTCTGCTGCTACCTGTACTATGGGCCATGCTCCTGCCTACTACCAGGACCAAAAATTTTTCACTGTTGATATCTCTGGCTGCACTGACCCAGGACTGTATATGGATAGTATTCTTGCATGCCGCCTGTACTGACTATGGACAGTATTCCTACCTGTTGCCTGGACAATTGCATTCGCTGTCGGTTGCCTGAACAATTGTGTACGCTGTCGCGCTGTACCCAACTGAACCTCTAAGGAGGCGCCAGACGCGCCTACATTACCGCCTGCAAAGCTTTGCGGCCAAAAGCAGCATCCAAAGATGCAAACACATCAACTTTATAAAAAAAACTTAGTGAAAGTGTGAACCGAGGCCCAAGTGGCCGCCTTGCACACCTGTGACACCGAAGCCTGGTGTCTAAAAGCCCAGGAAGTGCTAACAGCCCGGGTAGAATGAGCCGTGACCGGAAAAGGGGGAACCTTGCCCCGAACAGAATACTCATGGGTCACGGTCTGTCTGATCCAACGAGAAATCGTAGCCGATGAGGCCGCCAACCCTTTGCGCGGACCCTATGACAGCACAAACAAGGCATCAGCTTTCCGAAAAGAAGCTGTAGCAGCCAAGTACACTCGTAAGGCCCTCACTACGTCCAAAGTATGCAACTCAATCTCTTTTGGGTGCGATGGACGAGGGCACAATGAAGGAAGAACAATATCTTCATTAATGTGAAAGGAAGAAACCACCTTCGGAAGGAATGAAGGATAGGGTCGCAAGACCGCCTTGTCCCCATGTAGGACCAGGTAGGGAGACTTGCACGATAGTGCTGCTAATGCAGACACCCGTCTGGCGGAAGTGGTGGCAACTAAAAAGGCCACCTTCTGCGACAGGAATTGTAAGGATTCTGACCCGAGGGAGGGGGGCCCCTGTCTACGGCGAAAAACTCACGCCTGCAGGGCTCTGGAAGGAAGGTACTCTTACCTCCTGTGAAGTCCTTAATAATCTCATCCAAATGAGACGTCCACCCTGAAAAGGGAGGTCAGCAAGCCCCTTTTTGGAAACATGGTCACCGGACCAAGAACGCAACCAAAGTATCCATCTGAGTATGACGGCAAAAATCGTTATTCTGGATAACATCGGCAGTAAATCAACGGCCGCATCACAAAGGTACTTGAACCCTTGGAGCAAAAACTCAGCCCTCTGCGGCGCATCCATCAGGTGACAGTTTACCAGATCCTTCTGGAGCTCGTCCATACGCTCAGACAGATGTTGTGCCACCATGGCAGACGCCAGGGCTGGCCGCACGGCAGAACCTGCCACCAGGAACAGCGACTTTAAAAGCGCTTCTGTTTTTCTATCAGCGGGGTCCTTAAAGGAAGGAGTCCCTTCCAGAGGAATGGTCGTCGCCTTATTAAGGCGGGCTATCGGTGGGTCTACCACAGGCGATTCCCATTTTTTCAAAAAGCTTTCCTCAAAAGGATAGCGAGCAGCGAACCGCTTTGACAGCGAAGAAGAGTGCTGCGGACGCTGCCAATCACGATAAAGAAAATGATCAAAAAAGTAATTGTAGGGGTAAGCCTTGGGGGACCCTAGGGGGTCTAGAGGACCCACACACATACGCAGCAGACTGCGATTCGCCATCCTGACCCAGTCGCAGCTTAGTGCGAATGCCAGTGATACAGTGCCTTGCGAAAGTATTCAGCCCCCTTGAACTTTGCGACCTTTTGCCACAATTCAGGCTTCAAACATAAAGATATAAAACTGTAATTTTTTGTGAAGAATCAACAAGTGGGACACAATCATGAAGTGGAACGAAATTTATTGAATATTTCAAACTTTAACAAATAAAAAACTGAAAAATTGGGCGTGCAAAATTATTCAACCCCTTTACTTTCAGTGCAGCAAACTCTCTCCAGAAGTTCAGTGAGGATCTCTGAATGATCCAATGTTGACCTCAATGACTAATGATGATAAATAGAATCCACCTGTGTGTAATCAAGTCTCCGTATAAATGCACCTGCACTGTGATAGTCTCAGAGGTCCGTTTAAAGCGCAGAGAGCATCATGAAGAACAAGGAACACACCAGGCAGGTCCGAGATACTGTTGTGGAGAAGTTTAAAGCCAGATTTGTATACAAAAAGATTTCCCAAGCTTTAAACATCCCAAGGAGCACTGTGCAATTGATAATATTGAAATGGAAGGAGTATCAGACCACTGCAAATCTACCAAGACCTGGCCGTCCCTCTAAACTTTCAGCTCATGCAAGGAGAAGACTGATCAGAGATGCAGCCAAGAGGCCCATGATCACTCTGGATGAACTGCAGAGATCTACAGCTGAGGTGGGAGACTCTGGACAACAATCAGTCGTATACTGCACAAATCTGGCCTTTATGGAAGAGTGGCAAGAAGAAAGCCATTTCTTAAAGATATCCATAAAAAGTGTCGTTTAAAGTTTGCCACAAGCCACCTGGGAGACACACCAAACATGTGGAAGAAGGTGCTCTGGTCAGATGAAACCAAAATCGAACTTTTTGGCAACAATGCAAAACGTTATGTTTGGCATAAAAGCAACACAGCTCATTACCCTGAACACACCATCCCCACTGTCAAACATGGTGGTGGCAGCATCATGGTTTGGGCCTGCTTTTCTTCAGCAGGGACAGGGAAGATGGTTAAAATTGATGGGAAGATGGATGGAGCCAAATACAGGACCATTCTGGAAGGAAACCTGATGGAGTCTGCAAAAGACCTGAGACTGGGACGGAGATTTGTCTTCCAACAAGACAATGATCCAAAACGTAAAGCAAAATCTACAATGGAATGGTTCTCAAATAAACATATCCAGGTGTTAGAATGGCCAAGTCAAAGTCCAGACCTGAATCCAATTGAGAATCTGTGGAAAGAACTGAAAACTGCTGTTCACAAACGCTCTCCATCCAACCTCACTGAGCTCAAGCTGTTTTGCAAGGAGGAATGGGCAAAAATTTCAGTCTCTCGATGTGCAAAACTGATAGAGACATATCCCAAGGGACTAACAGCTGTAATCACAGCAAAAGGTGGCGCTACAAAGTATTAACTTAAGGGGGCTGAATAATTGTGCACGCCCAATTTTTCAGTTTTTTGTTAAAAAAAGTTTGAAATATCCAATAAATTTTGTTCCACTTCATGATTGTGTCCCACTTGTTGATTCTTCACAAAAAAATTACAGTTTTATATGTTTATGTTTGAAGCCTGAAATGTGGCAAAAGGTCGCAAAGTTCAAGGGGGCCGAATACTTTTGCAAAGCACTGTAATGGCGGCGACCAAAGCGTTTTCGCGCGCAGCCGCCGCCCCCTGATCCTCTTCACCGTCCGATGGGCCCAGTTCCCCATCAGACAGGTCCACGGGGGTCCCTGAGACCATTTCCGGATCAGAATCCTCCCCTGATGAATAAAGAGGAGGGGGATGCTTCTTGGGGGCCTGTCGGGCGACATCCGCCCGGGGGAGAAATTCACTAAAAGACCGCCTGCAGCTGGTTTAAAAATGCCCCTTGCGCCTCCTCAGCAGGTTCAGCAGTGTAATCTGCCTTCTCCCCTCAGTGACACCAGGGGATACTAAAAAGGATGATGAGGCACCCCCACACTGCCGCACACCACCGCCCCACAGTGTACCAGGGAAGCCAGGAGGACTGCACCCACCGCCACCAGCACCCACAGGGGAGCCCAGCTATACTTGCTGTTCCGCTGCCTGCAACCCTGGAGGATCGTCAGAAGAGCCGCGCCGCTAGTCCCCACCGTTCCACAGAGAAGGGAAAATGCTGCACACACACACACACACACGTGTATTGCAGAGGTATGCAGTCAAAATGGCCACCGTTAAACACTAGAGGCCGAAAAACACCTTCAGGGAACGTGCAGTACTGCAAACAGCCGCTCTGAGCGCTAGGGGCCCCATAGGCCCAATATGTCTGCGGCTACGGCAACATGGCGGCGGTCTGCCGCAAAATGGCGGCCGATTGCCGCATGGCAGCGAAAAACGGTACGAGCGGCGCTAGACAATCGGTGCGGTGGGGGGTGAACAGGAGCTCCACGCGCCTCACCAGCGGCCACCTAGCAAGAAATTTTTTTTTTGTCGGTCCCCCTTTCCGTCCCTGAAAAAAGGTGTGTGTGTGGGGGGGGGGGGAGTCAGGAACTCTCACTCACCACTCCGACGAGCACCGTGGGTAGCCACCCAGTTGCAGACCTTCCGCCCCTTCTTGGGCGGTATGCTGCAGGCCAGAAAAATCGCCCTTCCCGAATCGCATCCGGGGCTGGGATCACCCCAGGCCGCTCGCACGGAAGGGGCACGATGCGTCGGGTCCCCATACGGCGGGACTGGCTCGCATCGGTCGGCCAGGTCGGGGAGAGTACAGAGCCCATGGACTCTCTATGCCCCGACCGGCTTCTTGATAGCAGATAGATCTTGATAGAAGACAAAAAATTAAAATAAAAGAATGGTCACAAACCGGACCACAATTCCCCTAAGGGAAGCCAGGTCAACTCCTTGCAAACTAGGCATTTAGACTGGTGAGCTATTCTATGGAGGGGGGTTTATGTGGGAAGAGAGGACAGCCCCCATGGGAGGGGCCAGCTGTTTCTTTTCCCTGCTTAGTCAACTCCTAGTGAGACCAGCATAAACCCCACACGTAATAGAGAGCTGCGTCTGTCAGTGAACAATAGGAGAAAAAAAAATTTTAGTCTCTTCAAAAAATTAAAAGTCAGCAGCTACCAATACTTAGCTGGTGACTTATAAACAAAAAGACACATGCCAGTCCAGGATTCCAGTTCTGTCTTTGCAACCCTGGAGCCACCATCTTGGCTGTTGGAAGCCAGCAATGACTTCCTACTGTTTCACAGCTGGCTCCCCACTGTGCATGTGCGAGACACGCTACGCTTTCTGACTGGTCCTGCAGACTCCTAGGACATGTGACATGTCCCAGAAGGTTGCAAACAGGGAGTGGGATTGGGCAAATGTCTGCAATTCTCACCTGGGCTGGACTTGTGGGAGTGAGCACCTGTCAGTAAAAAAAAGGTACCCACTCCCAGAAAAAAAAAAAAAAAAAATTAAATTAAAATTCACGAGTGAAGAGTCAAGTTCTGCTATAAGTGGACCCAACTGTAAGGTCCACTTTATTGAACGCCATCCCAAAAGCACATATACCATATATAAAAAGGAAGAAAATAGAGGAAAGCGCCAAAGAACACATGGAGCAAATAAACTACCAAAGCATCCCCAAAATATAACTGAGTAAGTACTTGGTTGCTAGTTAAAAAGTAGGCTAGACATTAGGAATCCTGTTATATGCCACCAGGGCCACTACATACACCAGTGGTGGTCAACTTTCCAGATATGAGGAGCCTTACCTGTGGACCCCATCATCACCAAAGGGTCATACATAAAATTCAGTGAACATCCATGATCAGAGACTGAACAGACACACAACAGGATACAGCCAAAGACTATGGGCATGTTACAAGAGATGGCCAGAGACTGAACATGCTATTGAAGCTGTAGTGTAGACTAGGAACATGCTTAAAAAAAACAGTAATAAACTGGAGACATATTAGATGAGGCCGCTAGAAATCAGTACTATAACAGGGCAATAATGAAAAACAGATTAGTGTCTGCAGGGTTCCTAAGGGCTGCAAAGACAGTGCCAAAGGGCCGCATGCAGCCCCCAAGCAGCAGGTTGTGAAAGTAGCAGCCAGCCTGGCTGTCCAGAAAAGAACTATTGTGGAATGGTTTTACTTTCACAAACACACTCAGAACGCAAAGGAGGGAGGCAATAAGCTGCACACCAGGGCATATGAACAGGTAAACACAATTGCCAAGGTGCGCCCATCTATAAAAAGTAACTCATGCATCTCTTGGGGGAGGAAAGGAGGAATAGAGTTGGTATCTTGCGGGCACCCATGCTGCTGAAAGATAAGATAATGATAAATATTTGTCAATGCCTAAAAAGGAACTTTTTCATTTTTATTAAATTATCTAAAACATCCAAATCGATATACAGGTTCACTTATTTTATTGCTTGCTAAAATAAATACATCTGTATTACTGAGGTGAATTTACAGAATTTGGGCATAGTTCGTGCACCATTGTAATGCATTTTTTGCTTTTTGGT
This sequence comes from Glandirana rugosa, assembly GCA_018402905.1. Taxonomy (NCBI): domain Eukaryota; kingdom Metazoa; phylum Chordata; class Amphibia; order Anura; family Ranidae; genus Glandirana; species Glandirana rugosa. Next base: position 133,613 of record BLSH010478215.1, read on the forward strand.
GGATTTGGGAGTCCGTGGAGTATGTCCCTATGTATTTTGTTGTTGCATTTTGTGGTTTCCGGTCCTGGTCTTCCCATTTAAGGTTCGCGGTGTGCATTGGCCCATTTCTATCATGACAAAACGTGTATGCTGCGCACTAGTATGAACGGGGGTGTCCATAAATACAAGAATGAATAAGAACCTCGCTTCCAAAAAAAAAAAAAAAAATCCCTGAACGAATGTCATTTATTAAGCAACCATGAACAAATGAACAGTCGTATGTTCATTCATTCATGGTTGCTGAATAAACGACATTCATTCAGGGATTTATTTTTTTGGAAGCAAGGTTCTTATTCTCTATTGTTGTATTTATGGACACCCCCCTTTCATACTAGTGTGCAGCATACAGGTTCTGTTTATACATTTCTATTTCTCCAGTGGATTGCCAGCAACACAGTGATGTGGGGACCTGAATTGTTTTCATATTAGTCCAAGTCAGGGCTCAACAAACCCCTGGCGCCAAGTCGCCATGGTGACCAGAAACCCCATCCTGGCGAGCAGCCGATCCTTCTCTGCCCTCACTATCTCAGATTCAGTGAAGAGCCGTTCTCTGCTCAATCTGACAGCCTTAAACAAAAATCCAGGCAGCCTGCAAAGTTTCGCTGATAAGCAACATTGCATCTCTTGGTTCTTTTATCAAAAGGAATGAACTCAGGTCTGTAAATGAGGGAAGTTTAACCCCCCTTTTTTTATCAACAGTGTTTACATTATATCTTTTTTCATTTTTTTTTTCCAGAGACTGAGTCTTTTCTATCTAAGAAGGGCTCTATTCAATATACTAGCTCCGGGACTAGTACGTTTAAGTATGTCCATAGACGGGATTATTTGAAAAAAGATGCTCATTTTGCTGGGGGTAGGTTTGTTGATGTATATTTGTATCAGATTTATTTTTTAGTGTGAACTACTGTGTAACTTGTTCTCTCACTTCCATCTAATGTGCCTGGTTGAGAGTCAAATGTTGGCGGTAAGTGGTTTGTGTTGTGCCCCGAGTTGGCAGCTTTAGCCTAGATCTGTTACATTGTCGTCGTCGTCGCCCCCCCCCCTTGTGATTTTGATAGATATATACAACTTCCTGGCTCAGCCTCATGCCAATCACCTTGGGTCATCTCCGCCCCCTTGACCCCATATAGGACATCCCTGAATAGATCCTGTTTAATATGGTCCTGCCGTTGCTCCTTGCGGTGGATGGTCCCTTGTTGGGGGTAAATCCCCCCGATAGTGGACGCCCCTGGTGCCGGGCACAGGCATAAAATGCTGTACGCCGAGTATATAAAAAGCTGCCATCCTGGGACTTCTTGCTCTTTTTCTGACTTCTGACTTCCTCACTACCTGCTTCTGTGCTATACCTTGGGATTCCTGTAGCAGGGCTGACAGTCAGAGCTCCGTGCGGGGCGATCGGTCGATGACGTCATCCTTTGTTGTAGGTCCCGAGCCCCTTCTCTCCTCGGCCTGCGTTCCATCAACGGCGGCGCGGGGTGATGTCACCAGGCTTCTTCTGATTGGCCGCCGGCCGACCACTGATTGGTGCAGGGAAACGCCGCTTCTAATACAGGGGGAGAGGACGCACGGAATTTGAAAGCCCTGGGTTCAGTCCGGAAACTGTGGCCACGGGTTCCCTGCCTGTCCCACTAGCCCTGTAAGTGCTCTATCCTATACTGCCCTCCTGCTCCCTCACACTGCACAGTTCTACAGACTAAGGGGATTCATGTTGCAGATGATTTGCCTGGTAGTCTACCTGGGGGATTCCCCTTATTACCCCCAAGTGCAGCAGCTCACAGGAAGGTGAGTTCTTGAAGGTTTTTCCTGTACTTGTTATATCTTCCTTCTTCCCAGGATGAGCTCGCTGGTCCCAATGGATGAGGCACTGAAAACTGCTGAAAGGTAGGGGACTCCTAATTGGACAACTGTATAACGTATACTGCATATTGCTTGTGTCCCTCCTTATTGGCGGAGGGGTTCACATAGAAGCCGCAAGAGGTAATTTTTCCAGATAACCATTGTAAGCAAAGCTAATCAGTATGATGTACAGGGCAGCCTATCTTCAGCTTCAGTAGGACCATCATCTGGTCATACCAGGGCATCAGCTGCTAGCTGCCACTTGCCATGCAACACCTTTGCAAAGTTAGGCTTAGCGAGCTCTCTCACGGTTCCCACATAGGGAAAAAGGATATTAGGCAGTGTATTTTAAAAGGCAGTTGAGGAGGGAGTGAAGACCCTCTTGCCAGACCCCTCTAAGGAAGGATGGCCTCCTTAAGGCGGTGAGAAAGATAATTTGCCTGGGCTATTAGCTCAAAATTAGGAGCATAGTCTAACATTGCCCAGGATAACCTATTCCCTTTCGTGTCAAATCAAGTAGTTAAAGTGGGAGTATAGTAAACCCTCCTATCATTTTCAGCCAAGGAAGCTGCCATCTTGGCCTCTGTATAATCTACAACTGCCAAAATGCTGCACATGTGATCAACTATGACACCAGCCATTGGATGGTTTGACAGTTGGTTTAGAGCACAGCCTGTGGGAGTGTTACATTTCTGGCACGTGCTGGAAATGCAACTGGGTTGTAAACTGTTAAATGGATGGGTTTACTACCGCTTTAAGAGCACAACCAAGAGACAGCTAGCATTTCCAGCATGCCGGGAATATAAACTCTTCTTTGACACTATCAAATGGATGGGTTTACTTCCACTTTAATAGCATACGAGTAGGCCAAGCCATAAATGGTCCAGCAGTACAAAACAAGGCTGGGTTCACACCTATGCGAATTGGATGTGGCTTACACCACATCCAATTCGCAAGACACTTGAAAACACATCGTTTTCAATGGGTCCAGTGCGGTGTTTTCATAGTCCGCATTGCACAGGAAACATGTTTCCAAAGTCGATATGTCCTTGCAACAATTACCCATGGGGAGCAGGGCTGTCTCAGAACTTTAGAGTCTTTACCACAGCAGGGGCTGACGCAGGCTAACGGTTGGCATATTGGTGAAGTTCATGGCTAAAGTGCCTGGTGGACTTTATTAGATTTACTCTGGGCTATGGATTCTGCCTCTGAGCAGGTTTTGTGCTCTATTTTCTATCACTGGGCACGCTTTTTGGTTCTTTCTAGAATCGGGAGCGTTGGCCTCAGTCCTTTCGGCCGAACAAGATGTCTTACAAACATTTAAGGTTGACTGTTCTTATCGACCCAGTAGAGGATTCTCCAGCTTAGCGGATCAGGTCAGATCATAAAGGCAGTCAGTCTCCCAAGGCTTCAACCCAATACTTCAGGGTTTTGCCGCGCATCTTCACATTTATAGGTGTCAGGGACATGAGCAAAATTGCACACTTGGCGGCACGCACAACACATTCAGCAGGCACTTGGCTGTGCCATTCATTGATGAAATAGCACCTCCACGCATCCATAGGCATGCGCGCGATCGCATGGTGCTGTAGCACCATGCAGTTCAGGGCGGCTCATTTTTGAAAAGAGATGCAGGGACTTCTTGCAATGTTTCTCATGCATACAGTAAAGTGCCCAATGCCAGAAAAGCCATGAATTATGTCCAAGCAGTGATAGTAGGTGGAAGCATTGGCACAATCCCAAAAGACCAGAAAGCATCCTGATATGGAGCTCTTGCAGACTTTTTGCCTCATGTGCTGGCTAACCAGTTTCTTCCTGGGCTCCCAGCCAGAAATTCAAAAGCTAGCCTTCCTGGAGTATCGGTGGGCCACGAAGTTGATGTTACCATGATGGAATGCACATGGAACCCCTCTGGAGTGGGAAGACCCGGAGCTACCCATGTCATCTGATGGTTTGGAATATCAGAGGAAAGATTTCTAGTGGAGCCATTTGACCTACTTTAAAAGACTTACTGATAGATGAACCAGTCATCTGCCAGCTTGAACCTTTCCGTTATCACAGATATGTGGAGAAAGATGACCTCATTCTCCGAACCGGGTCACCCCTATGGAGAGACAGAGGGTTCGGTCTCAGTTCGGACCTAAGAATCTCTTTTGAGGGGTATGGTCACAATAGACTCTTATCCCACGACAGAAGGGCATACGAGTTCCATTAACTAGAGGATGTCTGAGGATAGAGTGCCGATACAGGTTCTCCAAGGACTTTCTGGTGCAGCACCGGGACCAAGTCCTAACCAGTGACCACTCTAGCAGGGCTTAGATGGTAAATACAGAAAGAAAGCCAACTTGTTCCGCGACAGAACATGGTTTATCTAGGGAGGTCGTTCAACATTCTTCGGTACAAAGTGTTCCCTCCAGTAGAAGTAAGACGAATTTCCCCAGAGGCCTTGGAGAAGATGGTTACATCCTTGGTACGGTCCACAGAGGTATGCATTTTCTGGGAAGCCTGACAGCTAGTATTCCAGCAGTGCCATGAGCGCAATGGCACACAAGGGGGTTCCAGGGTTGCTTTCTGAGCCAGGGGCCTCTACATCAAAAGGTCCATATTCTGGTCTTTATTCAAGATGACCTGTGGTGGTGGAGCCAAGGAGTTAACCTTTCCCGAGACAAGCTCATCATCCCAGTGAGCTGGGTCGTCATCACATCAGATGCGAGTCTTCGGTGTTAGGGATCATTGCCTGCAAACTTAGGGAGCTTGGGACTCTCAGCTACCGGGTTCTTTCAATCTGCTAGAATTGAGTGCAGCCAGGGAAGTCCCGAAAGCATTCCTCCCCATCATTCAGGACAAAAAAGTGAACCCGAAGTATCCGTCAGACCTTCGCACGGTGGGAGACTCCCAAAGTGGCTTCTCATAGCATCTCCAGACAATTGCCAGGCTCCACAATTTTCTTTTCCTTCCTTTATCCACAAGTTCTAGCTCTTCAAGAAGTGGCACTTCAGTCTGGTGTACATCTTCCCTTCGACAGCCCTGATTCTCATATTATTGTTGATTGTGGAGGAAATCTCGGGGATAGTGGCACTCAACGCAGTAGTGTAGTGGATTACTCTGATACCTTCCAAGGTTGCAGTTATGGGTACGAATCCCTCAGATGGTATCACCTTCTGAAAACTTGCATTGTACTCAGCATAATATGCCATCGCAATGCGCAAAACCTTGCCTTCTGGCGCTAAACTAACAATCGTAATTCCTCACTATATGGTGCGAGGCTGGCCCTGACACCCACAAAACAAGAGCACAATGCAAAATTTTGAGTCCACAAATAGCACACAGAGCTCTCTCAGCTTTCCTCCACTGATATCCAGGATCAAGCTCCCCTCTGTTCCCTTTCTGCTCAATAAATGCAGATGGAGAGGGCTTTGGGTGGAGCAGAAAGTCCGGGCCATAACCAGCTCTGCCACGGTGGCTGGAAAAACCCAGTTGGACTCTCCCCAGTCGCCTCCAAGTGATCTCATGCAAGGCGACAAGTATCGCCCCTCCATTATGGCGCCTCACATAAAGTCACATATCCCCACCCTCCCTCTGCTCAAGACCCTGGGCCGGAGCAACTGACCTAACCATTCAGTGGGCCCGGGAAAGGCCATCGGCATTATTTTGGAGCCTTCTGGCCCGGTGTTCCACTGAGAACTTGAACAGCTGTAGGGCCAGGAACCACCTAGTCAGCCGGCTATTTTTCTCCTGGTTGTTACATATCCACTTAAGGGGGGCATGGTCGGTGACTAGCCTGAATGACCTTCCCAGCAGGTAGTATTTTAGGGCCTCTAAGGCCCACTTGATGGCCAGGCACTTCTCCACTATGGCAGAATTCCTTTCATACCGATTAAGCTTCCTGCTTAAGTATACGACCGGGTGTTCCTCACAGTCTCTGGATTTGGGACAGACCAGCAATTAGTCCCACGTCAGAGGCGTCGGTTTTAACCAAAGTCCTTTGTGAAGTCTGGGGTCACGAGTACCGGCTGTACACAAAGGGCCTATGTCAACTTCTGGAAGGCCTTCTCAGCCTTGGGATTCCAAACCAAACCATTTGACAGTCTACCCTTCGTCAGATCGGTCAGAGATACAGCAATGGTGGCAAAGTGGGGCATGAAGCATCAGTAATACCCTGTAATACCGAAGAGGGCACAAACCTGTTTCTTGTTCACCAGTTGGGGCCACTTTTGAATGACCTCGCTCTTATTGGTCTGGGGGTGGATCAGACCACGATCAATAACATACCCAAGGTATTTGGCCTCCTCCAGACCTATGGCACACTTTTTCAGGTTGGCTGTTAAATCTGCTGCCCTCAGTGAATCTACCACTGCCTGCACCCGGGGCAGATGTGATTCCCAATCTGGCCTGTGGATGACCACATCCAGATAGGCCGCTGTATAGGGCCGATGCAGACTCAAAGTATTGTCCATCATCCTCTGGAAGGATGCAGGGGCCCCATGCAGGCCAAACTGCACTCACTTGTATTGGAAGGACCCCTCGGGGGTAGAGAAGGCAGTTTTTTTCTTTCGCTGACTCAGTTAGGGGAATCTGCCAGTAGCCCTTAGTTAGGCCTAGGGTTGTTATGTACCGGGCACCTCCCAACCTGTCCACAAGTTCATCAAGCTGTGGCACTGGGTATGCGTCAAACTTAGACACGGCATTCAACTTCCTGAAATCGTTACAGAACCTGATAGTGCCATCGGGCTTTGGGACCAGAACTATGGGGCTCCACCATGCACTGTGGGACTCCTATCATGTCCAACTTGTTTATTTCATTCACCACCGCTTCCAGTCTAGCCTCAGGTATCCGGTAGGGTATTACATTTACGAGGACCCCTGGTTCTGTAACTATTGTAAAAAAAATATAAAAGATGAGCCGGCACACTGGAATCAAGTCCAATCTTCTAGTTTATTGCTGCATGGTTAGGTTAAAGCAGTACATGCTAACACCTTTCGGCAACCAACGTGCCTTGTTCACAGCATAGTTCTGTAACTATGTCGTGTTGTATTACGGTGGTCAGTCCGGGTAGGGGAGAGAAAGTCTCCATTTTTACTTATAAATTCCTTAACGTCATTTTGTTGTGTCAGTGACAAGGACATTTTGGGAACGTCAGGGTTAGCCTGTCGTTTTGGGAAGTGGGCACTGCCAATAAACTCTCTGTCCTTTCACGGTTTTAAGAGATTAACATGGTAAATCTGCCCGGTTTCCTTTTCCCTGGCTTGTAAACTTTGTAGTTCACTTCCCCTAATCTCAAAAGGGACCCTGCCACTTTGCTAGGAATTTACTTTCAATCGTGGGGACCAGCACTCAGTCTCCAAGTTTTGGCACCCTGATTATAAACCCTTCTCTGGGCTTGCTCCATATGCTCTCGAACCAGGGACAGGACCGCTGCAATTCGATCCTGCATCAAGGAGACTTGCTCTATGACGCTTCTATATGGGATGGCCTCTCCTTCCAACATCTCTTTTGCGACTTCTAGCAGCCCCCTGGGATGTCTACCATACAAGAGTTCAAAAGGGGAATGCCCCGTAGACGCCTGTGGAACCTCTCGTATGGCAAACATGAGGTATGGCAACAAAAAAAATCCCAATTTCGCCCATCTTTATCCACCACCTTTTTTAACATACTCGAGGGTCTTGTTAAATCTTTCCAGACCATCAGTTTGGGGGTGGTAAACAGAGGTACGAAGATGGGAGATTTTGTACAACTTGCACAATTCTCTGGTCATGAACGGGGTAACCTGATCCATCAAGATCTCTTTAGGGATCCCCACCCGACTAAACACCTGGACCAGCTCCTTGGCCATAGACTTAGCGGAGGTGTTCCGCAAGGGTATGGCTTCCGGATAACGGGTCACATAGTCCAGGATCACCAGGATGTGCTGGTGTCCCCGGGCAGATTTTACTACTGGTCCCACGAGATACATGCCAATTTGCTCAAATGGCACTTTAAATATGGGAAGTTGGACAAGGGAACTACGAAAATGGGGTGACGGGGCCGTCATTTGACACTCAGGGCATGATTTACAGTATTCTTTGATGTCTGCATACAACCCAGATCAGAAGAATCTCTGGGTTATTCTCTCCCTGGTTTTCTCCATACCCAGATGTCCCCCCATTACATGACCATGGGCCAGATCCAGCACCATCCTGCGGGTTTGGGAACCACTAGCAGTTCTACTTCGTCTCCCCTGTGTTTTACCACCTGATACAACAAATTATTAAGAGCCATGTAGGGAAAAGACACCCCCAAGACACCCCCCCCCAATTAGGGTCCACAGGTTCCCCATCCATTCACATTTTTTCTGGCTCTAAGGAGAGTGACATCCCGTAGTTGCTCTGTACAGAGGTCCTCTCTCCGGACCTGTAAGTCAGGTACTACAGTCTGTTCACTCTCACAGTCAGGATCAAAGACATTCTCTGGATCATTAGCCACCAGCCGGGAGCTATCTTCCAGCTACTCAGGCTCCCTGGCCTTTACAGGAAAAGTAAGAGGGTCTCCTTCCTCGGTCCTGCCCCCAATCTCTCCTTTCGTTTGGCAAAAAGGGTCTGGTGAGAACTCGTGCCTCCTCAGCAGGGGGAGCCCTTTCCTCCAGGCTCTTTGTGCCCTCCCACAACCTCCAAAAATGGGGAAAATCCCTCCCACTAGGGCTTCATGAAGCAGGGAAGGTACCACTCCCAGTGAATGGGTCACTCTGCCGAAAGGGGTGTCAATCTCTGTCTGGTCACGAGCATCCCCATGGATGCAAATGACCGACAGTGCTAGGGTGTAACCTTGCTGGATTTAAACAGCTGCTTTTGACCAACGTTATCACACTACCAGAGTCAAGCAGCGCAGTGACGGGTTTCCCGTCAATAGCAATAACATACATTTGCTTCTCCATGCGACTTGAACATGATGCTATACATGCGACCTGTGAAAAACTGGATTTTTTTTAACGTACCGTAAAATCCCTTTCTCTGAGTTCGTCGACACGCACAGCAACTCTTAGGACTAAGTGGGTTATACTGCCCTCTTCAGGAGTTTACTAGGCAGAACAGGCAGTTTTAACAGCAAAAGAGAACAGTGACACAGGCCCTCCCAGAGGGCAGTCCCCACTGGCAGATAACCCCACACCCAGCTCTGCTAGCTCAGTTCGTAACAAGCAGTGCAACATCAGAGGGGTGGGTGCTGTGCCTGTCGACGAACTCAGAGAAAGGGATTTTACGGAAAGTCAAAAAAATCCTGTTTTCTCTTTCATTCGTCGACAGGCACAGCAACTGTTAGGACTAAGTGGGGCGTCCAAAAGCAGTGCCAAAAATGAGGGGTGGGTAACAGAACTACACCCAACCGAACCCTCAGTGAGGAACCACACGTGTCTAACACGGCCGTATGCAAAACTCTGCGGCCAAACGCAGCATCCGAGGATGCTAAAACATCAAACTTTGAGAAGGTGTGCACAGAGGTCCAAGTAGTCGCCTTGCACACGAGACACAGATGCCTGATGTCGAAAAGCCCAGGAAGTGCTAATTGTCCTGGTAGAATGAGCCGTAACCGGAAAGGGAGGCTCCAGACCCTGAACAGCATAGGCTTGGGACACCGTTCGTCTAATCCAACGTGAGATAGTGGCCGATGAGGCCGCCAAACCTTTGCGTGGGCCATCCACCACGACAAAGAGCGTCTGACCTCTGAAAGGAGGCTGTGGACGCTAGATACACCCGCAGGACCTGAACTACATCCAGGGAGTGCAAAGCGACCTCCCTAGGGTGAGACGGGCGCGGGCAAAGCAAAGGAAGGACAATGTCCTCATTGATGTAGAAAGAGGACACCTCCTTTGGCAAAAAAGAAGGCGACAGGTGCAAGACCGCCTTATTCTTGTGTAGGACCAGATAAGGAGACCTACAAGACAGAGCCGCCAACTCAGACACCCACCGGGCGGATGTGATAGCCATCAGGAAAGCCACTTTCTGCAAAAGCAACTGCAGAGAGATTTCCTTGATATTTACAAAAGGCGGCTTCTGAAGCACCCGAGAGGTCCAAATCGAGGTCCCATGGCGCCAGAGGCGACCGTACCTGAGGGGGGGGGCACATGCCGAACCCCCTTCATGAGAACACGAATCAATGAATGTGTCACCAAAGGACGCTGAAAAAAAGGATTGCCCGAGCAGAATCCTGACCCTTGATCGTGCTCAACGCCAGTTTCTGGTCGAGGCCCTTCTGCAGGAAGGCCAGAACCTGAGACAGCGAGAAGGAACGAGGGTTCCACACCCGGCTTCACACCAGGCGATGTAAGCCTTCTGGGTGCGGTGGTAAAATCGTAGGTGAAGTGGCCTACAAGCCTTCAACATGGTAGGAATCACCGAGTCCGAGACCCCTCGATCCCTCAACACCTTGGATTCAATAGCCAGGCCGTTAAAGCCAGAGAGGGTAAAGCAGGATGCAGGATGGATCCCTGGGACAGAAGATCCTCGCGAAGCGGGAGCCGCCAGGGAATGTCCACCACCATCCGTACCACGGCTGTGTACCAAGGACGCAGAGGCCAATCTGGAGCTACCAGAATGGTCGATAAACCCTCCGCTTCTATTCTGCGCAGAAGGCGCGGAAGCAGTTTCAGGAGGAGGAAAGGCATAGATGAGCCGACACCGAGCCCACAGAGCTACAAGAACATCTGCTGCGACCGCTAGGGGGTCCCTTGTCCTGCTCACGAAGGTCCGCACCTTCCAATTGAGACGGGATGCTAGTAAGTCCACGTCCGGGATGCCCCATCTCAAACAATCTGATAAAACACATCCGCGTGCAAGGACCACACTCCCTGGTCCAGGCGCTGACGACTGAGATAGTCCGCCTGCCAATTTTCTACGCCCGGTATGTGGATGGCAGAGATTGCCGGGAACGTGGCCTGCCCACCGCAGGACGGGAGCTACCTCCAAGGCCGCAGCCGAGCTTCTCATCCTGCCCTGGTGGATCACGTACGCCACAGCCGTGGCATTGTCCGACTGAATCCGGACAGAGCACCAGTGTAGCCTCGACTCCAATGGGAAAGGCAGCACCAAATCGCCCGCAATTCCAGGACATTGATTGGGAGATGAGACTCCTCCGTAGCCCACCATCCCCGGGCTGAGAGCAGCCCCAGGACTCCACCCCAGCCTGTCAGGCTGGTGCCCGTCGTCATCACTGACCAGTGAAGGGGGAGGAAGGACTTCCCTGACCAAAGAGCCGGGGGACTGCAGCCACCAGAGCAGCAAGGCCCGTACTTGGTGGTCCATCCTGACCACCCGATCCAGGGAAGCTGGGGACCTGTCCCATCTCAGGAGAATCTCCCGTTGCAGAACCCGGGTGTTGTACTGAGCATAAGGGACCGCCCCGAAGTAGGGCACCATTAGGCCCAGGACCCGCATGCAAAACCAGAGTGAGGCCCATTTCTGGGACAGGAGGGGCCGAGCCGCCGACTGAAGCGTCTGCCGCTTGGTTGGCGGAAGGAAACCCTTCGTCTGGGCTGCCTCCAGGATCAGCCCCAGATATTCCAGACAGTGAGACGGAATCAGAATCGACTTCAGGAGATTGATCACCCATCCGAACTCCTGCAGAGTATGCAGGGTAATCGTCACATTGTCCCTGAGCGCTGGAGCAGACTTCGCTCGCAGGAGGTGGTCGTCCAGATACGCCACCACCGTGATGCCCCCGTCTCAGCAGAGCCCGAACTGGGGCCAGCAGTTTGGTGAAAACCCGAGGCGCCACCACGAACTGGTAGTGATCCTCCCCAACCGCAAAGCGCAGGAAGCACTGGTGCTGGGCGCAGATGGGAACATGCAGGTGCGCATCCTTGACTGGTGCAGGGCTGCCACTACCGAGTGGACCGACTCCATCCGAAACTGGCGGACCCCTACAAATTTGTTGAGGTCCCCCAAGTCCAGGATGGGACGAACCTAGTCCTTCAAAACCACGAAAAGGTTGGAATAAAACCCTTGGGAACATTCTGCCTGTGGAACGGGAACAATCACCCCTTGACCCAGTAGGTTCTGCACAGCCCAGGGGGGCAAAGAACCTGTCTGGGGGGCAGGAACGGAATTCTATGCTGTGCCCCGAGGAGACCACCTCGAGCACCCAGCGGTCCAAGATGCGAGAGGACCACCTGTCTGCGAACCCCAGGAGACTGCCCCCCACCCGAACACCGGGCGGGGGCAACCCTTCAAGCGGAGGAGACCTTGACCTCTGGCTTGAGGTGCTTACGCGGCCAGGAACGCTTCTGTCCACCCGCTTGGTGGACTGTGAGCCCTTGCTCAAGGAACGGAAGGGACGAAAAGGCCACCCACGGGCCTGAAAGGAGGGACCCTGTCGGCGACGGGATTCCGAACTCCTCCTAGACTGGGAGAAAGGAGCTCTTCCCTCCCGTGAGATCTTTGATCATCTCATCCAAGGGGGGGGGGGTCACCGAATAGCCGCCCCCCCTGGAAAGGCAATTCTACCAGGGCCTCCACCGAGACTGCGGACACCTTGGATATCAGCGGGGCCACGTCCAGGGCTGCATCGCACAGATACGGAGCCCCTTGGATCATGCGATCTGCAAGATCCACACACTCAAGAGACGCCTGCGTCTTGCACAACTCGCTGTGTAGCAGCTTCGCCCACTCAGTGAGTGTTCGCGACACCAGTGCAGAGGCCACAATCAGCCGCATGGGAGACCCCGTTAGAACAAAATCGGGATCTGACGCAAGCTTCAGACTTCCTGTCAGCCGGGTCCTTAAAGGACGGCGTGCCTTCCACCGGGATGGTGGGGTCGCCTTGCTCAGACGGGACACCGGGGGGGGTTTTGGGAATCAACCACGGGAGGTGATCCCACTTCTTCAATAATCTATCCTCAAAAGGGATAACGTGCAGCGAAAACGCTTCAGAATGGGGAGGGAGCTCTGGGGCCGAGCCCAGTCTCTATAAACCAACTTATCCAGAAAAAAACACATACGGAAAAACCTTGGCCGCAGGGCCCGGTCTATGTGACCCAAAGGTGAAGGGGACGGGCACCCCCCCCACCCCCGAGAGGGTCTCGCTGCTTCTTCCAGTTGCAGGGTCTCAAGCACTGAGGCAATCAGAGCGTCTACAAGAGCCTTCTCGTGCGCAGCAGTGGACGCCTCAGACTTTTCCCTGCCATCAGGAGCATCTGGGATCTCGCCGTCCGACAGCTCAAGGGGGGTCCCCGCAAAGGAGGAGCCCCCCTCGATATGAGTCCTCCCCAGAAGAAGGGGGGGCAAGGGGCGCTTTTTGGCGTCCCTGCGGTTCAACAGCGACTCTACCCGGGAGACAAACGTCTCCAGAACCGTGGACATGGCGTTTACAAGGGAAAGGGCCCTTGAAATGCTGTCTGCAGGCACCGAGAGGTCCGGTGGGGAAGCACCTGCATCGCCTGCCATACTTACACCCACCCTGGCCGCCCCAGAAAAAAAAAAGGCCTATTGCCAGGAGACCACTGCACCCCACAGCTGCGCAAAGCCTGTCACAGGGGGCACCCCAGGGGGACTCACCACCTGACGAAAGAGGAGCCGCTTGCCGCTGCTGTCCGCCACTGTCGCTGCCTCACCGCTCCTGCTGCCCACACTGCCGCTGTGCCCAGAGCCACCGCTGCCAGGGAGATCGCGCCGTGCTGGGGGGGTAAATCGGCACCAGAAATGGCTAGGACCGCCCCCCCAGCACACACAGGCCTTCCATGTGTAGAAACCACAAGAAAATGGGCGCCGATGCACACTAGAGGCCGAAACCTCGTGTAACAGTGCCGCGGCTACACCAAAATGGCCGAATGATCCCATGCATATAAATGCGGCCGGCTACAAGAAAATGGCAGCCAGGCGCCGGCAAAATGGCCGCCGCCGATCCCGACCACCGAACGAGGCACGGGGGGGCAGGGGGAGAGGGACCACTAGGGCCCAAACATACACCCTGGGAGCTCCGGTGAGGGGGAGGGGCATGAGCGAGGAAGAGGGGGGTAAAGACCACCCATTACGCTCACCCCGGAGGGGGGACCCGCCAGCTCCCCCCCGGCCCCCGAAGGGGAAGGGGGGCGTACTTACCCCGTCTAGTCAGGCGGTGCGGGGATCCCACTCGAGACAGCTTTCGCGCTGCCGGCTAGGCCGGAGGGAGCTGTCGGCCCTGGGTGCACTGCATGCGATGGCGGGACGTTTAACCCACAGGGCCACCCCGTCCGGCCGGGGTTTGTCGCGGTCGACCCAGCGCAAAGCATTCGGTCTAACGCGTGATAGCCGGCTGGGGAGAGTACCTGGGTCCGAGACCCAGCCTGCTCCCCAGCACAGCTGCTTGATTGTAGTCTTCATCTGTGAGGCTGTCTCCTGACAAACGAAGTGGCCCAGAGAGGTACCACAGATCCCAAAAGGGAGCCTAGGTCTAACTCCTTGCACTAGGCAGAAGAAAACTGAGCTAGCAGAACTGGGTGTGGGGTTATCTGCCAGTGGGGATTGCTCCCTGGGAGGGGCTGTGTCTGTTACTGTTCTTTTTTGCTGTTAGAACTGCCTGTTCTGCCTAGTAAACTCCTGAAGAGGGCAGTATAACCCACTTAGTCCTAAGGGTTGCTGTGCCTGTCGACGAACGAAAGAAAAGAGAAATGCGTCTTTTCATATAAGCATTATCACATTGCATGGGTTCATCATTCAGGGGAGAATTGGCAGCAAAATGTCCCAATGCATGACATCGGTAGCACTGTATGTGTTCTATACCCAGTCCTCTCAAGGGTCCCCCAAGACCTTCCTGGCTTCTTTGGCCAGTCTCCAGGTCTAGAGACCATAATCTCTCTAGCCACAGCGGTCTTATCAAACTTCCCCACACCCTTGACCCCTGGAACAGTCTTACCGAGTCTGCCGGGCGATCTTTCACCCCTGGATACATTGGAGTAGGGCGCAGACAGGTGCAACAAGTCCTGAACAGCACTGTATCTCTCCACGAGGTCCACCAGTTGGTTTGCAGTTTTGGGGTGATCCACTTCCTCAAAGTAGCAGTGAGTGCACGCAGATACCGGTCCATGACCACACGCTCCATGATCTGAGGGCCTGGCAAAGTCTCTGGCTGTAACCACTTCCTCGTGAGATGGATCAAGCCAAACACTTGGGAGCGGGGCGGCTGGTCCATGCGGTAGGTCCACTGATGCACCCATTAAGCCCGGACTGCCATGGTGACACCCAGGCGTGCGAGTATCTCCATTTCTAGAGACTCATAGTCCTGGGCCTTATCGGGCTCTAAATCAAAAAATAGACGCTAGAAGTCCAGACCATTGTCCTTTTGCCATCCTTACCACACAGTGATTCTCTCGAAAGTGGTGAGGTACGCCTCCACGTTATCCGCAGGTGTCATCTTCTGCAGATGGTAACTGGCACAGATAAACTTTTGTTCCACTGGCACAGGAGGTGCAGATCCTTTAACTCTACGAAAGCCTCTACCAGCTGGCGGTTGATCTCCTACTGGGCCTCATGTTGTCTGTCTTTCTTCCCGCTGTGCTGTAGCGGCTTGTGCGACTTGGAGGTTGGTCTCCCGCTGAGCCACAGTCGCCTGCAGTAAGGCCTTCAACATCTCCTCCATGTTGGCAAGTTGCTCGCTGAGTCCATCACGTGAGGGAAATTAGCTTGTGGAGATCGCTTTTCGGAGGAAAATACTCAGCAGGCAGGCCAACTTCTTTAAGATTTGGCAGCTTGCCAGGTTTATTTTAAAAAGGTCTGCAGGTTCAAACATAAAAACAGAAAACAAAACCTTGCTGTTTGGCGCTAAACTAACAATCCTGATTCCTCACTATACGATGTGGGGCTGGCCCTGACACCCACAAAACATGAACACAATGCAAACCCTGTTTTTGGGTCCAAAAATAGCACACAGAGCTCTCAGCTTTCCTCCACTGAGATCCAAGATTGAGCTCCCGCCTGTTCTCTTCCTGCTCATTAAATGCAGGTGGAGAGGGCTTGGGGTGGAGCAGAAAGTCCAGGCCGGAACCAGCTCTGCCACGGTGGCTGGAAAAACCCAGGTCGGACTCTCTGGTCGCCTCCAAGTGATCGCATGCGAGTATCCCTGTCCATTATGGTGCCTCGCATAACGTCACAATATATATTAAAGTATGCAATTATGTTTTGTAATTTATATGAATTTCTATTATGTTTATGATTATATATTTATACAGCCATTTTTTGTTTGCATATGGGCATGGATCCTGATGAAGCACAATGAGCAAAACGCTTCGCTCTAGCACGCCTTCACTACACAGTTTAAAACCTCATCAAGGTTAATTTTGACATCAAATTTCAATTTAGTTTTAGTTATAGTCTTTTGACTAAAATGCTGTTTTAGTCATTTGGATTGTTTTAGTTGTAATTTAGTAGACTAAAATCTCCAGTATATTTTAGTCAATTAAAATCGCATGGGTTTAGTTAAAGTAGAACTATGGGCAAAATGTTTTCTTTCATTTTGGATAGAGTAAGAGAGGGTTATAACACGTCAGATTTTTTTTCGCCATCTCTGGCCCATTGCGAAGATTTCCCTTCCCTTCCAGTTCCATAGCCAAACAGTAAGTGAGAGGAAATCTCTGCAAATTAAAGGAATTTCTTGGGGACCCCCAGCTCACCAGAACTAGTGTCCCCATTGTAAGATTTCCCATCTATTACTTTTCTGGGGACAACCCAAAATTTGGGGTTTTCTTTTTTACTTTCACTTTCAATAATAATGGTAAACAGGACAAATAGAGAGGGTGAATCTTCTTAACGGGGGCACAGACAGCAATAACAATTGACAGGGGGCTCTAATCCCTCTCCACTCAATCCAAAACAAAAAAAAAAAAAAAAAAAACACCCTTTTGCCTTTATTTATACTTTAAATTTTAATTACATTTCTTTAGAACTGGCAAACATATACTCCTGGAGTAAAAATCTAAAAGCATGTTTATTATTTATGGTATTAAGGTTTGAACATGCACTACAGACACTGATTTAGCCGTTATGATAAAAATTCAATTTAGTTTTAGTCAGTCTTGTTACTAAAATGCCATTTTAGTTTTAGTGATCTGAATTGTTTTAGTCGTATTTTAGTCTACGAAAATATTTTAGTCTGTAAAATTAACACTGGGCCTCATGCACACAAGATAGCCATTTAAGCCAGAGCTCGACAAACCCCGGTCGCCATGTCGACCAAAAATCACGTCCTGGCGAGTGGCTTCCGATACTTCTCTCCCCTCAATGTGTAACCACATCTACAAGCCGTTCTCTGCCTAAGCCAGCAGTGTCAACTGATGGCCCTCCAGCTGTTGTAGAACTAAAAATCCCATCATGCCTCTGCCTGTGGGAGTCATGCTTGTAACTGAGCGGTCCTGCACTAAAAACCAGCTGTACCGCTGGCCCCAAACAGCTCGAGACCGAATTTACCGATAGAACACACGTACTCCGGGTCACAATTAAAATGTCTGAT
>BLSH010478215.1:200922-214603 GCA_018402905.1 Glandirana rugosa
ACAGTCGAGGACGGACCGTGACAACCCATAATATTATATTATATGACACACAGACGAGGACGGACCGTGACAACCCATAATATTATATTATATGACACAGAGACGAGGAATTATATTATAATACCCAACAGTGCCAGGCAGGAGCAGACACACAGTATATTATATTATAATACCCGACAGTGCCAGGCAGGAGCAGAGACACAGTATATTATATTATAATACCCAACAGTGCCAGGCAGGAGCAGACACACAGTATATTATATTATAATACCCAACAGTGCCAGGCAGGAGCAGAGACACAGTATATTATATTATAATACCCAACAGTGCCAGGCAGGAGCAGACACACAGTATATTATATTATAATACCCAACAGTGCCAGGCAGGAGCTGACATGCAGTATATTATATTATAATACCCAACAGTTCCAGGCAGAAGCTGACATGCAGTATATTATATTATAATACCAAACAGTGCCAGGCAGGAGCAGACATACAGTATATTATATTATAATACCCAACAGTGCCAGGCAGGAGCAGATATACATTATATTATATTATAATACCCAACAGTGCCAGGCAGGAGCAGAAATACAGTATATTATATTATAATACCCAACAGTGCCAGGCAGGAGCAGACATACAGTATATTATTATAATACCCAACAGTGCCAGGCAGGAGCAGATATACAGTATATTATACTATAATACCCAACAGTACCAGGCAGGAGCAGACATACAGTATATTATATTATAATACCCAACAGTACCAGGCAGGAGCAGACATACAGTATATTATATTATAAGAAATTTGTTTTTTTTTTGCAAAATTGTCACACTTCTTTTGTTTATAGCAGCGATCAGAAATGACGCAGCGATGATCAAATACCACCAAAAGAAAGCTCTATTTGTGGGAAAAAAAGGACGCAAATTTCGTTTGGCTACAACGTTGCATGACCGCGCAATTGACAGTTAAAGCGACGCAGTGCCGAATAGCAAAAAGTGCTCTGGTCCTAAAGTGTGAAATCCTTCTGGGGCTGAAGTGGTTAAACAATGCTGAGGATTAACCCCTTAAGTTCCACAGTGAGTATAACAAGCATGCTATGTTGCTTATACAGACTGATTTTACTATTGTTGGTTTAGTAACACTGTAAGGAAAATATCCCCAGTGGGACCTCATAGAGAAATAAGAGCTCAATAGAAATGATAACTCTATTCTATCCAAAAAAATGTTGGTTGAGTTAGGCTTTAAGTACTAAATGAATCCACACAAGAGTCCCCTTCATATTTAATTTTCCCAAAACTTGAGATTGCCTCAAACAACTGGTCATTGGGGAAATGCATTCGGGTTGATTTACTAAAGGAAAATAGACCATGCACTTTGCAAAGTGCAGTTGCACTCTGTAAGAGCAGTTGCTCATGAGCTTAGTAAATGAGGGAGAGCTCTGCTGACTTTCATCATCCAATCATGTGCAAGCGAAAATTATTTTTTATTCTCCTTGAATGTGATTGGGTACTCTTTGCACAGTGCAGCTTTACATAATTTTCGTAAAGTCTAGAGCAACTGCACTTGTAGAGTGCACAGTCTATTTGCCTTTAGCAAATCAACCCCTGTGTGACAGTGACTGGATTCACACGTTTTACCACGCACTATAGCATATGCATATATGCATCTCAACATGCATTAATGCACAGTACTATGCACTTTACATAAGTTGCCATGCTTTTAGAATGTTCAAATACACACATAGGATTGATTTACTAAAGTCAAATAGACTGTGCGCATTGCAAGTGCAGTTGCACTCTGTAAGTGCAGTTATTTCCAGAGCTTTGTATATGAGATAAAACTACACTTTACAAAGAATACCCAATCACATGCAAAGAAATTACAAAACAACAACTGCAAAAAATAGCAGGGCTTCCCATTATTTACTAAGCTCTGGATTAACTTCATTTGCAAAGTACACAATCTATTTGCCTTTAGTAAACCAACCCCATAGAGTAGCTGCCAATTAACCTGTACTACAGTACACCACAACACACTATTTGTGATAGGTTATGTTGCTGAAAGTGCTGCAGGGACATTCTTTTTTCATGCATTGTGGTACAATTTTAGCCCATTCAAGATGATCAAGATGCCTTAACGCAGCACTCTTCCATGCAGGAAATGAATGCAATAGTGTGAAGAGGAGATTGCTCGTTTCCAGATCGATAGCTCCAGTTGTAAACCAGAAGGCAGGCCTGAAATTAGGTACTTACCCAGAATGCTTTAGGATATCTAAAAACCACAACATTCAGAACTCCACAACCAATGAACTGTTAGGAAACAAGCAAAAACATAATGGGATTTTGCAAAGGACAAAAATAGTATATTGTAACAGATCTAGAGATAAAAATGAACAACTGAAGTTGAGGGCAAAAATAAAAGAGAGGAGTGAGAGACAGTGAAAGAGAGTCTGTGACAGAGAAATGAGTAGTGCCAAATGTAGGGGTTCAACAGGATGGACACAAGTACAATTTTCCTTGAGGATTTGGTGGGCCATTAACAATCAGTATTTAGGTTTCCTACTTAGACTTTCTGTGTCTGCCACAGATTCAGGGGAAAAGACCATCATGAAGACATACAGGTGCATCTCAAAAAAATAGAATATCCTCAAAAAGTTAATTTGTTTCAGTAATTCAATTCAAAAAGTGAAACGCATATATTATATAGAATAGATTCGTTACACATGGAGTGATATATTTCAAGCATTTCTTTCTTTTAATTTTGATGATTATGGCTTACAGTGATTGAAAACCCAAGATTCTGTATCTCAGAAAATGTGAATATAGCTGCCTTCAGCTCGTCTGCATTGTTGAGTCTGGTGTCTCTCATCTTGCTCTTGACAATACTCCACAGATACTCTATGGAGTTTAGGTCAGGCGAGTTTGTTGGCCAATCAAGCACAGTCATGCCATGATCATTAAACCAGGTATTGGTACTTTTGGCAGTGTGGGCAGGTGCCAGATCCTGCTGGAAAATGAAATCAGCAACTCTATAAAGCTGGTCAGTAGAGAGAAATATGAAGTGCTATAGAATTTCCTGGTAGAGGGCTGCGCTGACTTTGGACTTGATAAAACACCAACACCGACAGATGACATGGCTCCCCAAATCATCACTGACTGTGGAAACTTCACACTGGACCTCATTCAACTCGGATTCTGTGCTTCTCCACTGTCCCTCCAGACTCTGGGATCTTGATTTCCAAATGAAATGCAAAATTTACTTTCATCCGAAAACAGGGCTTTGGACCACTGAGCAACAGTCCAGTCCTTTTTCTCCTTGGCCCAGGTAAGATGCTTTTGACATTGTCTCTGGTTCAGGAGTGGCTTGACACAAGGAATGCGACAGTTGTAGCCCATGCAATGGATACGTCTGTGTGTGTGGTGGCTCTTGAAACACTGACACCAGCCGTAGTCCACTCCTTGTGAATCTCCTGCAAATTCTTGAATGGCCTTTGCTTCACAATCCTCTTAAGGTTGTGGTTATCCCTGTTGCTTGTGCACCTTTTTCTACCACACTTTTTCCTTCCACTCAACTGCCCATTAATATGCTTGTATACAGCACTCTGTAAACAGAAGGCTTCTTTAGCAATGACCTTTTGTGACTTACCCTCTTTGCGGAGGGTGAAAATGAAAGTCTTCTGGACAACTGTCAACTCAGCAGTTTTTCCCATGATTGTGTAACTACTAAACCAGACTGAGAGACCATTTAAAGGCTCAGGAAACCTTTACAGGTGTTTTGAGTTAATTAGCTGATTAGAGTGCGACACCATGAGTCTACAATATTGAACTTTTTCACAATATTCTAATTTTTTGAGATACTGAATTTTGGTTTTTCGCTAGCTGTAAGTCATAATCATTAAAATTAAAAGAAAGAAATTCTTGAAATATATCATTTGTGTGTAATGAATCTAGATAATATGAGTTTCACTTTTTGAATTGAATTACTGAAATAAGTTCCCTTTTTGATGATATTCTAATTTTTTGAGATGGACCCGTACTTCTCGTCCACCAGCCATCACCGCCATCCGTGTGCTACTGGCATATGCATGGAGGGTTGGCATTATATTGTGGAGAGCCATGTCTCTTCTGGGGTAAGGGGATAAAGAGAAAGGTGTTAGGGTTACAGGAAGGGTTACTGCTAAGGTTACAGAGAAGGATAGAGTTAGGCAGTTAGGCATTGGGTTACAAGGGGGCGTAATGTTGAGTTACAGAGAGGTTTAGTGTTTTGGTTGCAGGGAGGATTTGGGGTAAGGGTGAAGATTACAGAGAGGGATAGTGTTAGGATTAATGTAATGCTTTTTAACCTCTCCTGAACGATTATTTGACAGCTAGAAACCGACGCTTAAAAACGCCCGCTTAGCCGCGTTCGCGAAGTTACGTCTGACGCATTTTTTTGCTTTCCAAAAAAAGACTCTAAACTCAACTACCTAGAAACTACTGTACACAACCCTGTGTACATGTACTGATAAGATAACATAGAGGAGAGTTCAGGGGCAGCTGAAAAAAATGCCCAACTGCTCCTAAACGTCCATTTACCAGCAGCAGTGTACATGAGGCCTAAGGGTTACAGGAAGGGTTAGTGTGAGGGTTACAGGTAGAGTTAATGTTAGTGTTACAGGAAGGTAGGAATACAAGGATAGGGTTACAGGGAAGGTAAATGTTTGGGTTACAGGAAGAGTTATTGTAACAGAGAAGGTTAGTATTTGGGTTACAGGGAAGGCTACTGTTAGGGTTATAGGGAGGATAAGAGTTAGATTTACAGGAAGGGTTAGTGCAAGGTTACAAAGAAGGTTATTATTAGGCTTACAGTTAAGGTTAGTATGAGGATAACAGGGAGGTTTAGTATGAGAGTTATAGGGAGGGTTAATATTATTGTTACACGAAAAGTTGAGGTTATAGGAAAGGTTAGTGTGTGTGTGGAATACTAGTCTCTGCAACAGGAGCTCTGTATCAAAAATGAACAATACCAATCTTCTGGCACTGAAAGCGAATGTACCACGAGATATATACTGTTAAGGCAGGTAGGCTGCCTTCAGTTATATCATATTTTCTTTTAATAACATACAGGTGTACAGCTGTCAGGCCACTAAATCAGCAGAACCAGAGAGCCAAAATTTAGGTGCCACCACATTCTCTTTGTGCCCTCACGAGAACTATCCACTAAGGCTTTAACTTAAATGTTCTAAGCAATATAACAAAGAAACAAGGGTTTAAAACTGCTCTGCTCCACTGAACCAAATAACACTTCTAGCCTGTAATTACTTGGTGGGCCATCTCACACACTACCACTCAAACTATAGTACTTGACTATGTGGCCTTTAACATGATAAAAGAATCCCCATCTATAAGGAGAACCATAACTTTCCACACCCTATACCTTCTCAGCTGCTCCTGTACAGGGACATTGAGGAAAACCAGCACTAATAAATGTGTTAAACACTGGGCTTGTTTACTGCTTGATCTTCCACCAGAACGAATTTAAAGTTACAGAAGCATGGCCAAGGAAAGAAGAGAAAGGGGGTGCAAATGGACATGCAACTGTTGTGGCATTGTCTATAAGGAGAAATTAATGATACAGCTACTAGCCAATAATGTGTATAGAGGAAAGGATATACAGTGGATCAGAATCATAGTGGAGAAGTAACAGACACTGCACTATTTATAAGGAAGTGAGAGAATAACACAGGATGGGCCAATAATGTGTGAGGAGAAAGGGAGTGCTCTTAGCTTTAAACATAATTTCCCTTTAATTCAGTCATGTTTTTTTTTTATTTGGTTTATTTTTACAGTGTACAAGAAATAGGAATTTTGATTTACATGTAAATACCTTATCTTGGAGTACAATACAGGACGCAGCAGCAGGACTGTTTTTAGACTATGAGTTATATGTACACTACCTTCAGGTGATTGGACACCGGCAAAAAAAATTGCTAGGGCCTCCCTAGTGCACACTCATATAACTCCGCACAGTCTGGGAGACTCCAGTTTTTTAGCAAGCTATAAGGAGTGAGGAATTTTAGGGGAATTCAAAATTCCTATTATCTTAGTCGTACAGTACAAGACACAGGGCTTCTATTCACAGACTGTGGAACTTCCCCGGCAATAAACTGAGGGGTTGGCAACAACATACCCAAACAGAACTGCCAACAGGCCCACAAAAACACAATGGTTAAAGAACCCGAAAGCACTCAGAAAACACCTTGAAGCACATTCGGGGATGAAACTTGTATGATCCAAGTCCTGAACATCCACAATAGAACTTGGAGAACATGTGGACAGAGGGCAATTGAAAGCCTTTCAAATCTGGGATACAGATGTTTGATACTGAAAAGCCAAAGAGACATTAGCAGGTCTAGTAGAATCAGCTCTGATGGAGAAAGGGAGGAAACTTTCCCTTAAGGGCGTAGGCCTTAGGAGAATAACGTCTTCATTGAGGTGAAAAGAAGAAACCACCTTTCCAAAAAAAAAAGTGTTTTGGTCTCAAGAACACCTCCTCTCAGTGCAAAACAAGAAAAGACCCATTACGTGAAAGAGATGCCAGCTCAGAAATATGCCTAACAAATGTAATGGTAAACAAAGGGCAATCTTGCATGTCAAGTCTTCCAAACCAATGTCTCTAACCTGTTAAAAGCAGGGTTTCTAAAGGACAAGGTTGAGATCTCAAGGTGACATAGGAGGACGATTTGGGAAATTTATTTTAGCAACTCCCTGAAGAAAAATCTTGCTAGACAAGATGCTTCTGGAATGGAATGTATAAAGCAGAGATCTGTTCCTTGAGGGTGCTCAAGACCAGATTGAAGAAAGGTTTTTACTGCTCCCTGACTGCCTGTGTGAAGGAGTCCTTACAAGCAGGCTCAGCAGAATAATCTTTTAGCCATAAATCCCTGCGCATATACACAGAGATGAAAGATAATTTAGAGACTTAGCAAATTACATTCTCTAGAACACGAACAGAAAACAATAAGGCTGACAGCATCAGCTGTAATGTTTCTATTAGAACAGGGTCCTTAAAGAAACGTTTTTGATCTCTGTTCATATGTTTTCTCCTGTTAGGAATAGTCTGGCAATTAAACATGGCAGCTATTGCAGTCTACAAAGCTGAACCTGCAAGAGCACATAAGGCCTTTAAGAGGGCTTCAAAACTCCTATCAAGAGAATCCTTAAAAGAGAGAACATTCTCAAAAGAAATTGTAAGGTGTTTATTGATAAATCTCCGAAACAAAGTTTAGGAGGAGTGAATAACCTCTCAGGGTTTAGCCAGTCCTAAAAAGAAACACAATCAATCAGTGCGTGTATTGGAAAAGTTTTTCCTAACCAGGTTCTTAGTGCCCATAGGGGCTTGTTTTGGCTGTGGATAGTCAAGTGCTGTTAGGCAAAGATTAGTGTACACTGCATCAATGAATGTGTCCACAGTAGAGAAACTGTAGCTTGTACCTCATGAAAAGCAGGGCAAAAAATACTCTCCTGACTCCTTTACACATTTAGGATCTTCAATACTTCCCTCCATAATATCCTCAAGTAAAGGAAGTTCCACCTCTGATTCCTGAACCAAAGGTTCTAGAAGCGCCAACATTTTTCCAAAGAATTCAGACATAGTGGCAGAGAAATCTGCTTTTGCCAGACAGGTCGCATGGTGTGTGCCTTAGAAGGAGTTAAAATCAGAGGAGGGGAGCAGTGTCACA
The DNA here is from genome assembly GCA_018402905.1 of Glandirana rugosa. Taxonomy (NCBI): domain Eukaryota; kingdom Metazoa; phylum Chordata; class Amphibia; order Anura; family Ranidae; genus Glandirana; species Glandirana rugosa. The sequence continues at coordinate 208,649 of BLSH010478215.1, forward strand.
ACATGAAATTGTCCCGGGACAAAGGAACAGCTATCATCCTGAGTGGTTTTAGAAGTTTCCTGTGTGCAGAATGCCTGTGCCCCCCATTGCTAATTGAGGGGATCCCCAGTGGAGTAGTCATGAAATGGAGTTTGGACTGGATGGGGTTTTGCTTGTACAGGAGCCAATAGAACTCAGGTGCTGACTGTGTTCTTGTGGCTGTCTATCTATAGTAGATGGCAGTAACAGAGCAGCAATGTGCATTATGCATTATCAGCGGAAAGGGTGGGTGGGAAGGTTTCTGCCCAGAAATGTGACATAACTACCTCATACTCATGACACTAAGTGTAGATAGAGGGTGATAAAAAAGCCATATTAAAACTGCTTACAGCAAGAAGCGCTACTGACAAATATATTAGGGGCACCACAAAGTTAATAACTCCCTATTTATCACAGCAAGGGTTACTAATCTGGAAACTGCTAGATAGCCCACAGCAATAAGCAGATGGAACTTAATAGAGGTGTCAGAAACAAGAAGTTGAATGACTTAAAATGAAAAATACCTTACAAAGTGAGCGGGGTTATATAAGCCTTTACATGGGGGGGGGGTCAGATCACCTTATTATTTCAGGTACTTATATAGCACTGTCAATTTACGCAGCGCTTTACATATACATTGTACATTCACATCAGTCCCTACCCTCAAGGAGCTTACAATCTAAGGTCCCTAACTCACATTCATTAATATACTAGGGCCAATTTTGACAGGAGCCAATTTACCTACCAGCATGTCTTTGGAGTGTGGGAGGAAACCAGAGCACCCGGAGGAAACCCACGCAGGCACAGGGAGAACATGCAAACTCCAGGCAGGTAATGTCATGGTTGGGAATCGAACCAGCAACCCTTTTACTGATAGGCGAAAGTGCCACCCACTACACCACCATGCCACCATGCCACCCACCTGAAAGTAGCCTGCATATAACCGATGGTGTATGAATACAAGCCCCATGTCCTGCACTGTACATTTAAGATAGTAAACTTTTTTGTAGTACAGTATAAGTAAATAAATTCTAAAACTGACTCAGGCCAGCCAGTTGTTGGATGTTTGCCAGGGATCATTCTCCTCGGTGAACTGTTAGAATGATCATTTGGATTCCTTAGCAGTTCACTTCAATGCTGCAGAGTACACAGCTGGCAAATAAACAACTTTCCTTTTTGAGTCAATTATTGCATATAGATGATCCCATTTTATAATGATGATGCAGTGCACAGTTTTATGGGTGTGCAACTTCAACTTCATCTGATCAAATAAACACATCTGTGCTCTGATTATGTGGTACAATCCAAAAACCATGTGCTGCATCATCGTTATAATATGTGATTGCCTATTGTTTTTCCACCATGCTGGTCTGAAATATGAACAGGAGGGGTATGTTAATAGGGATATTGTCATCTCTCTTAATCCTGGAGACCACTTGCAGATAACCCTTTGTAACACTGTTTTGTACATAATACTTACTGGAAATCCCACCCAGAAAAAAGTTCCATATCTCCAGAAGTACAGATTTGGCTGTGCAACAGCAAAAATTACAGCCAGCACGACAACAAAGAAACCCAAACTGATAAAGGAAGCCTAAAGAAAAAAAAAGTTAAATATGTACAATAACTGGAATATGTACTGTGGGTAATGACATGCGATTCTAACTGGTAATATAAATATAATGCCATCAATGGTGATCACATTTCAGCCTGATTTTACATTTCAGGTAGTTTGTAGAAATAATGGTATTTCATTGAAAAATTACTGATGATTACAAAAGCATGGATAAGAAATAACATTTCTGTTTTAATTGTACAACCTAACAATAAGAGTAAAGAGCAAAATCTTCCAGATAAGCCCACCCAGTCGCAGGCACACTGTAGTGTCCACATAAGCTTTTGTGCATCCTGAAACTCTTTCACAGCCCACCACAAACCATTGACTGTGCCTCCGAAGCCAATAGTGAGAATCTAATAGGCTTGTAGGAAACCTGATGGGCATGGCAAGTCCTATCCGGACTGCGCACTAGGGATTAGGTCTCTCCTTGGGCACATAGGAAACAATAAGGAGGTATACAGGGTAGCTGTGGATATGGCTTGTTGTCAGTTTTGCAGCCTTATTGCTAGCTTGTACATTTAATACATGTGGTTGATTCACTTTAAGTAGAAAGATGTGCACTTTTTAATCACCCCAGCTCCAAGAAGTACTGCAGAACCAGTCTGTCTGGCTGGCTTTCTATCTTCACCAATGTTCTTTACCACTCTGACAATCTTAACGGCTTCCAAAAGGCCATCCAGGCAGGACTGTTTATTTATGTTGATATCTATGACTTTTCCCTCAGGAGCCTCACAGACGACTTTCCCATCCTCGGTGTTGACTGTGCTGGCTGCAGCCATATTGTTTATGTTGATGCCTATGACTGGTTCCTCAGGAGTCTCACAGGTGTCTTTCCCATCCTCGGTGTTCACTGTGCTCACTGCAGTCACCTTGTGTCCAGTTAAAAATAATGGAAACATAAAAAATATTAATATTGCAAAAATGTTATTATCAAAGCCCATCTCTAGGAAAAGGAAAGATCCTCCCTTGCAGTGAAGCTACAACTGTACAGCAAGGTTTAATGCACATTTAGGTCTAGGGGGCCACAAAAAGCACTTTTACTTACCTTATCTCCCAACCCCCTGGCAACTCTCCTCTACTCCCCTACGGTCTGGCAGTGCATTGTCCCTCAGTAACCTCATGTCCATTGCAAGACTATTGGACTTGAGGATGTCAGAGGACCAACATCTGCCAGAGAAGGGGAGAAGAGTCTGTGGTATCGGTCTTTCAATCTGGAGGGAGCAAATGGGAAGAGAAGATCAAGTAAGTAAAATGCTTTTTGCAACCCTCTAAACCAGTGGTTCTCAACTCCTGTCCTCGGGACCCACCAACAGACCAGATTTTCAGTATTACCTTGGGGAGATGCAGACTAGAATACTGCAATCACTGAGCAGCATATGATATCACCTGTGATGTATTTCAGTTATCCTGCAAACCTGGCCTGTTAATGGGTCCCGAAGACCGGAGTTGAGAACCACTGCTCTAAACCTAAATGAAAATGAACCCCTTGCAGTGTGGGGGCAGCCCCACTGCAAGGGAGCATTTTTCTTTTCCCGTTAAAAATAACGAAAAACAATTTCATATTTCTTCCTCATCCAGCAGTCCCAATTAAAAAGGGAACTAAAGGGTCAAAAAAGCCAATAACAAAACTTGAAAAAATAAAAGACTGTACTTACCTTTCTGGCAGGCAGCCCATATCTCAAAGCGGAGTTCCATCCAAAAGCGGAACTTCTGCATTAAGCACTGCTTACCCCCTGGCATGCCACATTTGTCATGTCATTTTTTTGGGGGGGAATGAGTACCCGGTTTTGACAGGTACCCAGCTCCCATTTCCTGTTTTCACCGCCTCGCCGCCTAGGTGACTCCCAGAATATTGCCTGGCCACTGAGAGAGCACAGCGCAACTCACACACGCACAGTTGTGAAGCCGCAGACTGTCACAGCCGGGTGCCCACATTTGCAATATCAGCACCGCGGAGAGGCGGGGGAGAGGAGTGAGGCTCCGGATAGCCATATAGCTGGACCATGGGACAGGTGAGTGGCTTTTTGTAGCTGCTGACTTTTAATAAACATAAAAACGAGTGGAACACCACTTTAAACACCTCCATGATGATTCTCCTCAACCACTGCACATTCGAGCCAGCAAGAGGTACCACTGTGTGTGATGAGGGAAACAGGTATTCAACTCACCCAGCAGGTGGAATATTTGCAGCAGCTAGGGAACAACACTGAACTTTTTAGGACACATGCTGCTAGTAAGGTGAATATAGAGCAGTGGTCTCCAAACTGCGGCACAGGGGCCAGATAAGGCCCTTTGCTTTAATTTATCCGGCCCTTGGGGCACTCATTATTTCTCCCACTGGTAAGAGACAGCATTCTGCCAACCGACATCAACAATGGGGCATAATTTCAACCAATGACACCAACAATGGGGCGCTATTCCTTCTAACGATACCAACAATGGGGCACTGTTCCTCTCCCTAATACCAAATGTGGTGATGTTTACTCTCACTGAAAAAATTTCCACTCCCGCTGACCACAGTCCGGCCCCCCTAAAGTCTGAAGGACAATAAACTGGCCCCCTGTTTAGAAAGTTTGGAGTCTCTTTTCTGCAGGTATTGCTATTTGCTGTCTTTTTCACCCTGTAGTGGCAGGGTGTAAAACCAGTACATTTTTTCTGTCTGTGCAATAAGACCATCAGCTAACATTCAGTCCAGTGTTTGATGTCCTTTAACCAGTCCCCGACCGGCTCGCACACACTTACTGCTGCAGAGTGGCAGCGTCCCGCGAATCGCCGTCTATAAATGGCGGCTCGCACGTGCGCTGTAGTGGACGGGAGCGCACCGCCGCTGGCACGCTCTCATGCCTGCCGCACTCTGCAGGAGTGTGGCCACAGCTCGGGCAGACCCGATCTCCGTCGGCGAGCCGCGATTGCCTGGCAGAGAGGAAGAACGGGGAACCGCCGATGTAAACACAGCAGTTCCCCGCTCTGTCAGTGGGCATTTAAAAGATCTACTGATCCCTGTCACTGGGATCAGTTAGATCTCTTATGCCCCTGGTAGCCCAGCCCCTCATAGTTAGAACACGCCTAGGGGGACACACTTAACCCCTAGATCTCCCCCTGCAGGTTAACGCCTTCACTGCCAATGATATTTACACAGTAATCAGTGGATATTTAAATTTCTGATCGCTGTATAAATGTCACTGGTCCCAAAAACGTGTCAAAAATGTCCGACATGTCCGCCGCAATATCACAGTCCCGATAAAAATCGCAGATCGCCGCCATTACTAGTAAAAAAAAAAAATTGTAAAAACGCCAGAAATTAATTCTCATGGTTTGTAAACGTGGCAACTTTTGCGCAAACCAATCAGCTCTATTTGTGGGGGAAAAAAAACGCAAATTTTGTTTGGGTACAACGTTGCACGACCGCGCAATTGTCATTTAAAACACTGCAGTGCCGAATCGTTATATTTTATAGATTTCTATCAGTGCCAGTCCTCAATTTAAAGCACACCAAACAACACTTTTTTTCAATAAGGTGCATCCAATCACACATTTCACAGTTTCTATTACACTTTTGTTGCCAGCATGTTTAGACATTAAGGCCTCATGCACACAGGACGTTTTTTGACTGTTTTACAGCAGCTGCAGATGTTTTTTTCTACAGCCAATAAACTCTCCATCATGTTATCCTATGTGTCCATGCACACATAGGCTGTTATCAACTTTTTTGGGCAGTGACATTTTTGAGCTGTAAAAAAAACCCAAGACCAGTGGGTTCTAAGAGATGTTTTTCAGCTGTAAAAACGCTCAATGCTTAAAAATGCAGCTAAACTCCGGCCCCCAACGTTTTTGGATGTTTTAGATCAACTGAGGAAAAAACAAAATGCTGGCACTTTAAAAACGCGAAAAAACGTGCAAAAACGCTGGTAATATAACGTTAATAAAAACTGAAAAAAATCACTGATAAGCTACTGACGTTTTTTAACATCCAGTGTGCATAAAGCCTAATGGCTGTATCGGTAATCCGAAATACGTGTGACCTACAATTTTTTGCAGTCATCGAATAGTCACTAAAAAAAGTCAAAAATAATTGCAATATAATGGTCGCAAAAACGTGCAAAAAAGCGCAAAAATTTCACGGTCGTAAAACAAAAAAGGAGTCAACTAGATTTTGTAGGTTTTTGCAACCCCCGGCCTCAAATCGACGTAAAAATTCGTAACTCGCAAAAATGTCGACTTTTTGTAGAGAATCTTGGGTGACCAGAACCCAAAAAAAATGTCGAGTTTTTACAGTGACGGGTTTTTTCAACTATTGTCGGATACACACGTACCTGTGT
>BLSH010478215.1:222229-237923 GCA_018402905.1 Glandirana rugosa
TCCAGCCGTCCTGCTTTTTGGATCTGATAGCTTGCCGTACACAGTCACGTGACCCACTCCCTGTGACGTTGCTGCAGCCCGGAAGTAGCGGCTGTCCCAGCCACAGCCAGCGCTGCCTGGGTCTGTCTAAACAGTGGAGCCCCGACCGCATCACGGCACGAGTTAAGCCTCGTACACACGGGACGACGATCGCACATACGATCGTGTTGAATCGTATGTTGGCTGTTGTATGCAGCATACTGACTGCACTACACAATCGTACGGCCGGGGAAAGAACGTTCAGGTGCATGTAATTAGCATCGAGCCATTCCTGACTTCGGAGCATGCGTGTTTTGCACAATACAACTTGTTGTACCAACTGCTCTGTACACACGATACAACGGTCGTATGAGAGCTTGTTGGTACGACCAAGTTTTCTAGTCTGCTCATACAACTCCCTTGTACGACCGTCGTATGTTCAGCTGTTCAAATCGCACATACGAACGATCGATATCGCATACAACGGTCGTGAGTACGACCTGTTGAATGCGATCGTCGTCCCGTGTGTACGGGGCATAACACTCCCATCCAGCTGGCCGACTGGAGCCATCCACCAGCCTGTGGTATACAGTCTCCCTCATTTGGTCCAAGAGTATCATCTATCGGTCCACCAGGTCTCTTCCATCTCACTATTTGGCTATTGAGGGTCCGGACATGCTGATCGCAAGTAACTTCCATGTAAGTGTTGATAATAACATTTCTTGGTGATTTTACTTTTTTCCTGACCTTGCACCCTTTTTTTTCATTCCTTTATACTGCTGAGGGTGTCCCTACCTTTTTCAAGGAGCTGCCGGTCAGAAGTCTACCCAGTCAAGTACAGTGCGGTCTTCATTATATTGGACTATATGAATTCATATGATACATGGCATTGTCTTAATTTTATGGTTTCACCAATATTCTTTTATATTTTACTTTTTCATTGTAACATTTACTGCTAGTCCATGGGTATCTATTGGTCACACTGTTTATAGTGTGCGCGGCTTACCAACTTCTGGCTGGTGTGCTTTCTTTATTAAGGCTGGGTTCACACCTATGCGAATTGGATGCGGCTTAAACCGCATCCAACTCGCAGGACACTTGAAAACACATTGTTTTCAATGTGTCCAGTTCACATATGTGCGGTGCATTCGCACTCCGCATTGCACAAAAAACGTACACGTTTTTTGTGCAATGCGGTGCGAATTCCCAGCCCGTTGAGTCCAGTGGGAGCGCATCTAACACGGAGATGCACTCCGCACTGAACGGGGATATTTTCCCCTGCTCGCGGCTCCTCCCCCATCTCTCCCCCCGCAGCTGCTGCGCTGTGGGAACGGACAGGAGCCGCCGAACGGCGGCTCCGTCCCTTCCCGGCAGCAGAGAGGCTGGAATTCGCACCGCAATGGTGTGAATCCAGCCTTAGGCTAGGTTCACACATATGTGAATTGGATGTGTTTTTAACCGCATCTAATTTGCATGACATGTGAAAGAATATTGATTTCAATTGTGCCTGCCGAAGTGCGGATTCAGTTCGAATTGAAAAAGAGCCCTGTCAGTTTTCTGAGCAGTGCGTCCGGCTCAGGTGCAAATTCAGGCACATTGACTTCTATGGGAGCACTTCTGAATCTCACATGTCATTCAGTTGTGAACAGGATAAAATCCTGACCTGATCCTGATGTAAACCTGACGTGATACTGATGCAAACCTGACATGATTTGATCAAAAACTGGTCTGAAACTACTTTGTCAATTAGCTGTGAAAACAGAGCTTTAATTTGCACTGCACATGTGTGAATCCTGCCTTAGCTGGAGTTCAACTTCAATTTGTTAGTGTATCTAAATCTGCTAGTACATCTATCACACCCCTCCCCCCAGATTTACCATGCTGCTGTCCAAATGTGTCCCCTGTGCTTCTTCATCCAGAGTGGGAGGCTCTAATACAGGAGGTGTGTTGCTGACCAGGTCACCAGATGAAAACAGAGGGAAAGCCTAAAAAAAAGAAAACTAATTATTGCTAAGTTGTAATATATTACACTTTAGGTTTTGAGTTTAACCACTTAAGGACCAGAAGGATTTCCCACTGTAGGACCAGAGCACTTTTTACGATTCGGCACTGCATCGCTTTAACTGACAATTGCTCGGTTGTGCGACGTTGTACCCAAACGAAATTGACGCCCTTTTATCCCCACAAATAGAGCTTTCTTTTGGTGGTATTTGTTCCCCTCTGTGTTACTTCTGATCACCGCTATAAACCAACAAAAGCGACAATTTTGAAAAAAAAACAATATTTTTTACTTTTTGCTATAATACATATACAAAAAAAAATATAAAAAAATTTATTATTTATTCATCAGTTTTGGCCGATATATATTTTTCCTCATATTTGTGGTAAAAAAAAATCGTGATCGGCATTTATTGCACAAAAGTTGCCAGATTTACAAACCATAAGAATTAATTTATGGCGTAAATGGCGGCGATCTGTGATTTTTATCGGGACTGAGATATTGCAGTGGACATGTCTGACATTTTTGACACTTTTTGGGGACCAGTGACAATTTTATACAGCGATCAGAAATTTCAATATCCACTGATTATTGTATAAATGTCATTGGCAGTGAAGGGGTTAACCTACAGAGGGCTCTCTAGGGGTTAACTGTGTTCCCTGCATGTGTTCTAACTGTGAGGGGGCTGGGCTTCCACGGGCATAAGAGATCTAACTGATCCCGGTGACAGGGATCAGTAGATCTCTCACATGCCGTCTGACAGAGCGGGGAACCGTCTTGTTTACATCGGCCGTTTCCCGTTTTTCTTCTCTGCTGGGCAATCGCGGGTAGCGGGCGGACATCGAGTCCACTGGACCCGTGGCCATACTGCTGGAGACTGCGGTGGGCACAAGAGCGTGCTGCCGGCAGTAAATGCAGTAAATGTACACAAGCCGGTCCGGAACCGGTTAATACCACTTTTACCCTATAAATGCTGCACTACCACACTGCAATCATGTGCACTGCACTTAGTTGCGGTATGGCCCTACAACATGCACTAGTCACATTTGGCAGTGGTAATGCCTGCCAAATGAGACGTGCTATTAAAGTTTTACCGTGGCCATGGTATGTATACAACTGAGAGAGGCTACATGTCACTGTTCAGGCAGGTGGTCAAGGGGTTGTAACTGCCTGGTTTTACTTCCCCCTGGCCACTACAATTTTGCAGCTAAGTTCACTCTTCTGAACAGGTTTTTACACCCGTATTTAGGATATAATGTAACATGTTCAGCATCCACATAAAAGCAATTATCACAATATTCCATATACAGTATCTCACAAAACTGAGTACACCCCTCACATTTTTGTAAATATTTTATTATATCTTTTCATCTGACAACACTTAAGAAATGACACTTTGCTACAATGTAAAGTAGTGAGTGTACAGCTTGTATAACAGTGTAAATTTGCTGTCCCCTCAAAATAACTCAACACACAGCCATTAATGTCTAAACTGCTGGCAACAAAAGTGAGTGCACACCTAAGTGAAAATGTTCAAATTGGGCCCAAAGTGTTAATATTTTGTGTAGACCACCATTATTTTCCAGCACTGCCTTAACCCTCCTCAGGGCCATCTTTAGCGCAGGGCAAAAGGGGCAGCTGCCCAGGGCCCTGTCATTGTTTTGGGGCCCCAAAGCAGAGCTGCCCCTTAGCCTGCGCTGGCCGCAAAATCAGGACCTGCATTGCCGTACACCCAAAGGCGTTGTATGTCCGTGCAAGGTGCCAGAGACAGTAACACAGGCAGCCACTGTCCTATGATTTACTATAGCGGCAAAAGCGTGCAGTACGGGGCCTTGAGCTCCACTGACGCTCTGACCCCGCCCCTTGCTAGGCACGCGTGCTGCCTGCCTCCGCACATCGGATCGGATGCCGAGGGACCACCGCCGCGTACTGTGAAGAGCTGGCAAAGTCAGAGAGGACTGGAGTGTGCTGCAGACCCAGTGCTAGCAGCTAGACTAGTCAGACACTAGACTACACAGCACTGACTGGTGTTGTGTGAGCAGATGCTGATCGGAGGCGGAGCTGAGCTGGTGGCTAGGATGACCGACCAACCAGGTAGGTCTTTCTCCTCCCCTGGCTGCTGGCTCCTGAGTCCCCAAAACATTATGTTTTAAAACCTGTCCTGTCCCTGGCCAATCTAGGCTGACTGTGTGGCTATGTTTATTACACAGCAGTGCACGCAGCATGGGCCAGACCACACTGCTTGATGATTTTTTTAAGGTCTCGTTTGCATGTCCCCTGTACTATCCGGAGTCTCTGGTCATTTCCTGTACTATCTGCAGTCTCTGGTCATCTCCTATAATATCCGCAGTCTCTGGTCATCTCCTGTAATATAAGCAGTCTCTGGTCATCTCCTGTAATATACGCAGTCTCTGGTCATCTCCTGTAATAGCCACAGTCTCTGGTCATCTCCTGTACTATCCGCAGTCTTTGGTCATTTCCTGTACTATCTGCAGTCTCTGGTCATCTCCAGTTTAATCCGCAGTCTCTGGTCATCTCCTGTACTATCTGCAGTCTCTGGTCATCTCCTGTACTATCCACAGTCTCTGGTCATTTCCTGTACTATCTGCAGTCTCTGGTCATTTCCTGTACTATCTGCAGTCTCTGGTCATCTCCAGTATAATCCGCAGTCTCTGGTCATCTCCTGTACTATCTGCAGTCTCTGGTCATCTCCTGTACTATCTGCAGTCTCTGGTCATTTCCTGTATAATCCGCAGTCTCTGGTCATCTCCTGTACTATCTGCAGTCTCTGGTCATCTCCTGTACTATCTGCAGTCTCTGGTCATCTCCTGTACTATCCGCAGTCTCTGGTCATCTCCTGTACTATCTGCAGTCTCTGGTCATCTCCTGTACTATCTGCAGTCGCTGGTCATCTCCTGTACTATCTGCAGTCTCTGGTCATCTCCTGTAATATCTGCAGTCTCTGGTCATCTCCTGTACTATCTGCAGTCTCTGGTCATCTCCTGTAATATCCACAGTCTCTGGTCATCTCCTGTACTATCCGCAGTCTCTGGTCATCTCCTGTACTATCTGCAGTCTCTGGTCATCTCCTGTACTATCTGCAGTCTCTGGTCATCTCCTGTAATATCCACAGTCTCTGGTCATCTCCTGTAATATCTGCAGTCTCTGGTCATCTCCTGTAATATCTGCAGTCTCTGGTCATCTCCTGTACTATCCGCAGTCTCTGGTCATCTCCTATATTATCTGCAGTCTCTGGTCTTCTCCTGTACTATCCGCAGTCTTTGGTCATTTCCTGTTCTATCTGCAGTCTCTGGTCATCTCCAGTTTAATCCGCAGTCTCTGGTCATCTCCTGTACTATCTGCAGTCTCTGGTCATCTCCTGTACTATCCGCAGTCTCTGGTCATCTCCTATATTATCTGCAGTCTCTGGTCATCTCCTGTACTATCCGCAGTCTCTGGTCATCTCCTGTAATATCCGCAGTCTCTGCTCATCTCCTGTACTATCTGCAGTCTCTGCTCATCTCCTGTACTATCTGCAGTCTCTGCTCATCTCCTGTACTATCTGCAGTCTCTGCTCATCTCCTGTACTATCTGCAGTCGCTGGTCATCTCCTGTACTATCTGCAGTCTCCTGTCATCTCCTGTAATATCTGCAGTCTCTGGTCATCTCCTGTACTATCTGCAGTCTCTGGTCATCTCCTGTAATATCCACAGTCTCTGGTCATCTCCTGTACTATCCGCAGTCTCTGGTCATCTCCTGTACTATCTGCAGTCTCTGGTCATCTCCTGTACTATCTGCAGTCTCTGGTCATCTCCTGTACTATCTGCAGTTTCTGGTCATCTCCTGTACTATCTGCAGTCTCTGGTCATCTCCTGTACTATCTGCAGTCTCTGGTCATCTCCTGTACTATCTGCAGTCTCTGGTCATCTCCTGTACTATCCGCAATCTCTGGTTATCTCCTGTACTGGATATGCAGTCTCTGACCATCTCCTATAGTATATCTATCAGTGAGCAGTGATGATGTGCAGTAACCTCTAGCAACCAGTCAGTGAGCGGTAATAATAGGCTGTAACCTCTGGCAACCAATTTTAATTGCTGCCTGATCTACTACAGAAACAGATTTTGAGTATTCCTGCTATATGTTGTATGTCCAAGAGCCCTTTCACACCGGGTCACACCGGTGGTCGCGGTAAAGCGCCGCTCGTTTTAACGGTGCTTTACCGTCACTGCAGCACCGCTTTTGGGGCGGGAGCGGGGTGCTTTTAACCCCCCCAAAGGAGTTAAGTTAAAAGCGCCCGTGTAGTGGTGCTGCCGAAGTGCTTTGCAGGCGCTTCAGCAGCGGTGCCCATTCATTTCAATGGTCATGGCGGATTAGGAGCGGTGTATACACCGCTCCCAGACCGCCCCAAAAATGATGCTTGCAGAAGTTTTCAGAATGTCCCACAAGCGCACCACCCCAGTGTGAAGAGTGACAACTGAAATGAATGGGGGGGAGTTTTCAGGCGGTTTTCAGGCATAATTTAGAGCAGGTATATGCCATTAGCGGACCTCCAGCTGTTGCAAAACTACAAGTCCCATCATGCCTCTGCCTCTGGGTGTCATGCTTGTGGCTGTCAGAGTCTTGCTATGCCTCATGGAACTTGTATTTCTGCAACAGCTGGAGGTCCGCTAATTACATATCCCTGATTTAGAGGCTATTTCTAGAGCTAAAATGCCTGAAAACTGCCTCAGTGTGAAAGGGCTCTGAGAGCGGTTGGGAGACCCAAGAAAATGTTTGCCCAGGGTCCAATCAATATTAAAGACAGCCCTGACCCTCTTGGGCATGGAGTTCACCAGAGCTTCACAGGATATCCACTGGAGTCCTCTTCCACTCCTCCATGATGACATCATGGAGCTGGTGGATGTTAGAGACTTTGCGCTCCTCCACCTTCCGTCTGAGGATGCCCCACAGATGCTCAATACGGTTTAAGCCTGGAGACATGCTTGGCCAGTCCATCACCTTCACCCTCAACTTCTTTAGCAAAGCAGTGGTCGTCTTGGAGGTGTGTTTGGGGTCGTTATCATGTTGGAATACTGCCCTGTGGCCCAGTTTCCAAAGGGAGGGGATCATGCTCTGCTTCAGTATGTCACAGTACATGTTGGCATTCATGGTTCCCTCAATGAACTGTAGCTCCCCAGCGCTGGCAGCACTCATGCAGCCCCAGACCATGACACTCCCACCACCATGCTTGACTGTAGGCAAGACACACTTATCTTTGTACTCCTCACCTGGTTGCTGCACACATGCTTGACACCATCTGAACCAAATAAGTTTATCTTGGTCTAATCAGACCACAGGACATGGTTCCAGTAATCCATGTCCTTAGTCTGCTTGTCTTCAGCAAACTGTTTGCAGGCTTTCTTGCGCTTCATCTTTAGAAGAGGATTCCTTCTGGGACGACAGCCATGCAGACCAATTTGATGCAGTGTGCGGCCTATGGTCTGAGCACTGACAGGCTGACCCCCCACCCCTTCAACCTCTGCAGCAATGCTGGCAGCACTCATACGTGAATTTACCAAAGACAAACTCTGGATATGACAATGAGCATGTGCACTCAACTTCTTTGGTCCACCATGGCGAGACGTGTTCGGAGTGGAACCTGTTCTGGTAAACCACTGCATGGTGTTGGCCACTGTGCTGCAGCTCAGTTTCAGAGTCTTGGCATTCTTCTTATAGCTTAGGCCATCTTCATGTAGAGAAACAATTCTTTTTTTCAGAACCTCAGAGAGTTCTTTGCCATGAGGTGCCATGTTGAACTTCCAGTGACCAGTATGAGAGAGTGAGAGCGATAACACCAAATTTAATACATCTGCTCCCGATTCACACCTGAGACCTTGTAACACTAACGAGTCACATGACAGCGGGGAGGGGAAATGGCTAATTGGACCCAATTTGGACATTTTCACCTAGGGGTGTACTCACTTTTGTTGCCAGCTGTTTAGACATCAATGGCTGTGTTGAGTTATTTTGAGGGGACAGCAAATTTTCACTGTTATACAAGCTGTACACTCACTACTTTACATTGTAGCAAAGTGTCATTTCTTCAGTGTTGTCACATGAAAAGATATAATAAAATATTTACAAAAATGTGAGGGGTGTACTCACTTTTTTGAGATACTGTATATAAACAGCTACCATTATTTCAAAAAAAATAATATGTGTACATTTAATGAATTCATATATACAGTATATCCATAGGTTTACACAGCCTATTGCATTAGCGCAGGCATGTCCAAAGTCTGGCCCACTGGCCAATTGCAGCCCGTGTTCAGGTTTAATACGGCCCCGCAGGTAATTTGGCAAAATCATCTTTGCTGCTTGAGAAAGGAGTATGCATGCCCCACCACCGCATAGCGAATACTCGCAGACACGTCGCATTGCATCTTGGGAGCCTCTACGTCATCCCAACATCCACACTGTGATAGCACTGTGTTTCACCCGGATTACAGGCTTCCTTGCTGACTTCCACATTGGTGCAGAATCCTTCCAGCTATATCTGCACCACCTGAGAGTCGGGAAGACCCGTGACACACAGCCGCGAACCTTCTGGACGTGCATCCCACTCAGCGGTCATCTCCTCCGGGCTCCCGGTTGCTCCATCAGCCTCATAGCAGCGTCTCCCTGTCTTGTGGATGTGAGAGATTACACCCGGCTTCCCACCACTTTGATTGAGCCTGTTTTTCTACCTGATCTTGTGAGTAGCCCTTTGTTGGGGGCAATATTTGGTCACAACATGTATACTTGGTGTTATGTTCCTGTTCATATTGACAGACAACCTTTATTACCAATAATATGTAATAATGTTCCTGACATATATTTCAGCTTCCTGGATCTTTTTTTATCTGGTCTTGAGATATGAAAAGCAGAGTGATTTAACACCTGTTTAGATTTGTCATCCATGTGACGAAATGAAAAGTATGCCGTTTGCAATAAACTTTGCATAAAATAGTTAATTTGCATTTAATTTGTATGGTTCAAAGAATGTCAGGCAAAATGGTCCTCCCTCACGCATGTTCACTTCATCAAATCTGGCTCTCTTTGAAAAAAGTTTGGACATCCCTGCATTAGGGGGTGCACCCCAAAGCTCAAACACACACATGCCTTTCTCTGCAGCCTCAGCTGTACTGGACAGTGAATGAATGGGAAGTGCACTGTGCTGAGCACTTCCTATTCATTCACAAACTGAAAAATAGTAAAAATAGTTTGCTATGCTTTAGTTATGAGGGGGTGGGGTGTGTCACAACATGGGAAAAGTAGGGGGAATCAGCACCGCACAGAGTGATTAGGGTGCGCCCAGACTCACCTGGTACACCCCCTGTGCACACCTATGAGTATATCTACCATGCAATAACTCAGTACGAAACAGGTTTGCGTTGGGTGGGCCTATGTGATGTCAACACATACACCAATAGACTTTGAGGGATGGGAAGGATGGGACGACCTGTTTGCTTTTATGTCAGTCAGCTATGTCCTTAGATGCCTTTTGAAGCTTTGATCACGCACGAGCGTGTTCTCAACCGCACATGCCCGAGCCCGCCTGGAAGCTAATCACAGGCGATGAGACATTTCCCAATCCACGGCTGCTGATGTTTCACTGCCTGTGATAAGCGTGGCGCAGTGTCAGCTTCCTGGCGGGCTCGGGCACGTGCAGTTGCGAATACACTCGAGCCCATCCTTAATTAGGAACAGCGATTTCCCTCCTCCTCCAGTCAGCCCAGCCCCCATACAGTTAGAAACACCTCAATCCTCTAACCCCTTGATCACCACTAGTGTTAACCCCTTCCCTGCCAGTGACATTTATACAGTATTCGGTGCATTTTTATAGCACTGATTGCTGTATAAATGTCACTGGTCCCAAAAAAGTGTCAACAGTGTCCGATCTGTCCATTGCAATGTCACAGTCCCGCTAAAATTGCTGCCATTACTATTAATAAAAATGCCATAAATCTATCCCCTATTTTGTAGACGCTATAACTTTTGCGCAAACAATATACGCTTATTGCGATTTTTTTTTTTTTTTTTTTTTTACCAAAAATATGTAGAAGAATACATATTGGCCTAAACTGATAAAGAAATTAGTTTTTTTTTTTTTGTTTCAATGTATTTATTGGATTTTCACAATGAAATATATAAAAGTTATGACAAATGGTAAGAATCTTTTGTAGTTTATATGAACATCTATATATTGTGTACCAGCATTGATGAAACCCTGTTCAAACACTTGAATGTCAAAACTTTTCCAAAATAATCTTCTCACCGCCAGTGTGAGTATGTAAAATCCATTTTGCATTAATATCTAAGATAGAAGAGATAAAAGTAAGAGAAGTAAAAGAAGTAAAAGAGATTAAATAAAAAGATAAGGTGACCCCCAACAAATAGTAAAACCCCCTGCACTGACCTCCACCCTCCCGGGCTGTCTCTAGTCCAATATGGCCCTGGGATCTCCATTTAAGTATCTGGCCCATGTGTCCCAGAACTTTTCAAACTAATTTTATCTAGGAGAATTGCAGTCATGCGCTGATTTAGCACTATCCAGGAGAGTTTGTGTCTAAGTTATGCAAATGGTAAACTAGCTGATTTCCAGGATTTAGCAATAATAATTTTTGCTGATGTAAATATAAAAGTTATAAGGCGCCTCTGAGCTTTAGATGCATTCTCTACCTTAGCGTCCAGCAAAGCGTGTTTGTGAGATTTGGTTAGGTTTACTTGGGTAAGTGAGTATATAACATTGTACATCCTTATCTAGAACTGCCGCACCTTTGGGCATTGCCACCAGATGTGGTACACCGTCCCTTCTTGCCTGCAGCCCCAAAACCATTAAGAGCATGCTCCCGGTACATAGGCTGCGATTTTTTCGCTGAAACCATGTACCATCCCAGAAGCACCTTATAATTCGCTTCTATGATTGAGGTGTTAGTAAGAGATCTTGAAGCTCCAGGAGCCATGTTATACCATTCATCTATCTCTATAGTTTCTTGGAGGTCTAACTCCCATTTTCCATGTATCCATGTTTAATTGAGGAGTCTGTCAAAATTGTATAGATTTCTGAGGTATGTCCCCTGCTTTTGTCACACCTCTGGCACAAATATGCCATACTAGACATTGCTACAATATACATGTCATGTGACAAGGTGCGTAAGAAATGTGCGATCTGTGTATATCTGAAGTGCTCCGAGGCCGGCATTTGAAATTTCTCTGTCATTACCTGTCTAGTTAAAATGCCTCTATGATCACACAGGTCTGCTATTCTTAACAAGCCCATGCTAGTCCACCACTCGAACATTCTGAGAGTGAGGCCCGAGGTGAATTTCCCATTTCTGAGGATGGGGCCAATGGAGTATGTGGGGATTTGAATTTATGGTATTTTGACAGTCTATCCCAAATATCTAGGGATAGAGAGAGTGCTGAGCATAAAATTGGGGGTCGGTCTTTTGATGGTAACCAAAGCATGTGGCTGAGCGGCCAATCTGGACACGCATTGGCCTCCATCTGCATCCAGATAGGATGTGGTTGTTTGGAAAGAAATTTGGCTAACTGTGCCAGCTGTGCAGCATAACTATATGATACACTTAATAGTCTCTATCACATATCATGAACTGTGGTCAATTGCATTCAATATACCCACCCTGTATAAACTGTACCTAAGTAGGGGGATGAACTGTTACCTATTTTCATCAGGCTTGATTCCTTGACTACGGTTCTAATTTTACCTTTTATCAGCAAGGCTGATTGGACTTTGTGATCCAGCTACACTGTGGTACTTCTTGTGGCATTCCATCTAACCTATTTTTTGTATGACAGAGGACACGTACTTCCTATCTCACTAGCCACCCTGTGTATCCACCCTTAAAGAGGATCCATCCTCCCACCCCGATAGGCTTTTCCCCACCACTACCACTTACTGCTTACCTACGTTTGGACATTGAGGATACATAGGTCCTTGGGCGATGTGTTGATACATTACCACTTGGGGTTGATCCACTCAGCGTACTGAGCCCTTCTCATGTATCCTTGTGACACATGGGATTGACTTTTGTTATCCCACATAAGTCCCGGTTGACTGCAGCCCATATGCTTGGTGTGAGTGGGGGCACGCATTACATATGTCTAGACACTATTTTAATTGACAACGTTGTCAAGTTGGTGATGGGATGGTGGTGTTTGTTATCTTTTTGAATTTGATTTGGTTACTATTTTTGTTCCAATTTGCTTAATTTTCAATAAAGTAGTTTTTAATGACTGTTGCATTTTCCATTGTGTGAGCTTTATGTCCCTGTGGCTCCTGTAGTGGCTCTTGGAACACTTTTTCTCTAGTGTTCACATTGTTTATGCGGTTTTGTAAGCCACTGAGCCCAACTCTATATTTGAATTTAGTGAGTGGCCTAGCCTGTGTGGCGTGCTTCCCCTCCTTTGGCTCACCACATAATATATATGCCATGAGTCTTAAAGCGGTTGTCTACCCATTTTGTTTACTTTTACCTACAGGTAAGCCTATAATAAGGCTTACCTGTAGGTAAAATGAATATCTTCTAAACCTGTATGGTTTAGAAGATATTCCCTCTCTAATCCGCTGCGGCGTTACGGCGCATGCGCCGTGTATGTCCCGGCGCATGCGCCGTGTATGTCTCGGCAAAGGCCCGGCAATAGTTCCAGACCTTGCCGGAAAGACGGGTCCCGCGTGCATGTGCGGGAGTGACGTCTCGTGGCTCTGGCCAGTCACAGTGCCAGAGCCGGGTACCCGGAAGCAAGATCCGAGGGAAGATGTCCGCTCCCTCAGAGGGGACCGAGCAGCCCAGTCGGATCTTCGTTTCAAGGTGAGTTTTTCATAATGAGCTAGTATGCGGTGCATACTAGCTCATTATGCTATTGTCTTGCAGGTTTTTATTTATTTATTTATTTATGTATTTTTTTTAATGGGTAGACAACCGCTTTAATGTCTTTTTTTTTTTGTATATATTTATTATAGCAAAAAGTAAAAAATATTGTTTTTTTTTCAAAAATTGTCCCTCTTTTTTTGTTTATAAAAAAAATAAAAACCGCAGAGGTGATCAAATATCACCAAAAGAAAGCTCTATTTGTGGGAAAAAAAGGACATCAATGTTGTTTGGGTACAGCGTTGCACAACTGTGCAATTGTCATATCTTAAAAAATGGACTGGTCATTAAGGGGGAAATCCTTCCGGTCCTTAAGTGGTTAAAGCAGAGTTCCACCCACATTTTACACTCCTCACCATCCAGCACAAATGTGTACCCTTAAAACGAATTGGCATTTTTTTTTTGATCACTTACTTTATTTCAGCTTTTATCATTTTTCACTTCCTCCTTAGTGGCCACGGCCCCGCACGTCATTTCCGGCTTTGCAATGTCTCCTGGGAGATGTGTGTCATCAATCACAGGAGGCAATAAGCAAACCTGGCCTACAAGCTATTATACTGCTAGCAGCGCACTGTGCATGCATAAGATCGGCAGTTGCATGCTGGTTATCCAGGAAGTAATACACTGCGGCTTCAGATGCCCACACAGGAGGATGGCGGATGGCGGTGGTGTGCTGGAGCTTCCTAAAGATAGTAAACAACGCTGCACATATACAAAACGGCACTTCGTTTACAACATACCTTTAGTAGACTACACTAAGCATCAGTATTATAGGGGTATTTTTTTATCTAAAAAAGTTCAATTTCGTCCAGAACTCCGCTTTAACGGGGGCACAGACAGCAATAAAAACTGACAGGTATTCTAATCACTCTCCACTCTATCCAAAAAAAGTTTTGCCTTTAGTTATAAATTCATTGAATGTAGTACAGGTATGAAATATTGTTTTTATAACTTATTGTAGGTGTTTATATATAGCATTATGTTAATTGTTTAGGTATATGTATATAGGGGAATGATTAGAAATTAATTGCATGAATTATCAGATCTTTTTTTTAAGTTCACATCAATGGAGAATAATAAGTAGTACTTCCTTGAGTATATGTATGCATACACACAAGCATTCTGTACATACATATACATACTTAGATATACAGTATAAATATGTTCAGTTAATCACATGCATACACACACACAATCAAATGCATACAGATACTGAGATATATACATACACACTATATATATATATATATATATATATATATACATATGCTTAGTTACATACATGCACACACACACACATATATATATATATATACACACTCTGATATATACACACAAATACATGCATACACACATATAGTATATACACTCAGATGCATGCACACGTACAGTATACTGTATACTTTCAGATACATACAAATACACACAGATATACACTGTACATATGCTCAGTTATATACATGCACACACACACATATATATACACACACACTCAGATATACTTTATACACACACTGAGATACATACATGCACTCAAATACACACATACATGCATAAATACATAGGAGACAACATATTATCAGATGAATACTTACATATTTAGTCTGGTAAATGGCAGCCAGCATCTCTCCTCTCCTCCCCGTCCTACTGTTTCCTCATTAACTGTATGTGCAGCTCCTTCCTCTTCCTGTCTACATACACTCACAGCTTCTCTCTAATACAGCCTTTCTCAACCTTTTCAACACAGAGGAACTCTTGAAATAATTCTCTGGTCTTGGGGAACCCCTGCTAAAAATTAAAAATCTACAACTCATGATACATTAGTGTGATGGTCAATGGGAAGAATGCTCCTTACACTTGGGAAGAATTACCCCCTTACAGATAGCTAAAAAGATCAATGGTATTATTAGGAATTTATCTCTGAGAGGTAGAAATTGACCATCGCTCAAGGAACTCCTAGCAACCTCTGGAGGAACCCTAGGGTTCCACGGAACCCTGGTTGAGAAAACCTGCTCTAAGGCTCCATTTACAGGGGATGCTTTATCAACCTGCCCTGAACAATTTTTTTTGACAGCTAGAAGCCAGCGTCTAAAACGGCCATTTTGCATGCCACGTTTAGCCGCGTTTGCGTCTAGGAGCATTTTTTTTTAAAAAACAAAAACATTTTTTTTTTTTTTTTAGAATGGAAACAGCTGTAAACGAAACGGTTCCAGATGCGAGTTACCACGATTATCGGCGTTTACAAGCTGTTTGACATTTCAAATGCCTCTGAACTAGCATCTGAACCCATTCTTTTGTGTTCCAAAAAAATCCTTTAACCACTTAAGGACCGGAAGGATTTCCAGCTTTAGGACCGGAGCCCTTTTTGCGATTCGGCGCTGCGTCGCTTTAACTGACAATTGCGCGGTCGTGCGACGTTTTCTTTCGAGATAAACACCCTTTTTTTCCTGCGTTTAAAGCAAACCCATGTTGCAGCGTGCTGGCGCGTTAACAGTCAATTTCGCTGCGTCGCGGCTTAGCGTTTTTCCCGAGGCCAGGATTTCGACCTTTAGGAAGGCCAGGAATTCACCAATTTCCTAAAAAAACCTTGTGTTTTCTTACCCAAGTCTACGATCAAGTCTCCGTAAACTTTACAGTTTGTCGAACATTTGCGGCTATTAGCACCATTGAGCGTAGACCTTGGCAAAGCAAATGTCGACAAAGGTAAGATTTTTTTTTTTTTTTTACAAAAACAAAAAATTTTTTTTTACGAGGATCTGCGTT
>BLSH010478215.1:244951-263842 GCA_018402905.1 Glandirana rugosa
TGTTTCAGCCCCCCCCCCCCCCCTTCGGCATGCTGGAGCTACAGTTTTCCTGCTGGAATGTTTTCTAGAGCCCCCTGTCTTTGGGACTATATGTTCCAGAATCCTCCGCTGCTCTTGGCCCATAAGTGGCCAATCAGGAGCTGGCAACCAGGCTGTCTATAGGCGCTGGTCAGTGTGAGGATGAGAAGGAAAGGAAGGAAATCCCCCACAGCTGCTGCTGTCTCCTTGTCCCTGTCAGTGCTGATGCCTGTGTGTCTGGCGGCAGCAGTGGCTGACTGAATGAGCAGGGAACTCAGCACTCGCTACATTTATTAAAGTAAAATGTTTCAAACTTTGCCTCTGCCTGGCTTGAAGTTTTTCAAGGGGTGCAATGCAAGAAACCAGCACACATAGTCTACAACTGGGTCACTAAACACTTTGGGGTATGAAGCTAACTAAACAAGGGTTCATACAGTCTGAAGTTACAAGTGGTTACCAAGGGTATTGAAGCTTTCTCTAGCAGCCAGTCATAAATGTGTACATGTGACAGGCGAGACAGCCTTTTGCAGTGAGGGAGATGTTATCGACACTCCTT
The DNA here is from genome assembly GCA_018402905.1 of Glandirana rugosa. NCBI lineage: Eukaryota > Metazoa > Chordata > Amphibia > Anura > Ranidae > Glandirana > Glandirana rugosa. The sequence continues at coordinate 245,526 of BLSH010478215.1, forward strand.
TAGTTGTGATCCATCTCCTATGGCAACAGGAGCTGATCTTCATCCCCGGGGCCCTCAACCTGTGCACAGGTACAGAAGAGAAAGAGTTATGTGAAGCGCACGAATGGAGCCAGCGCTAGGTGCACGGCGGGGCCCCATACCATTACTGGGGTGAGGTAGAGGTGATATGCTGGACAGTTGAAGGGGGCTAGGGCTCTGCGTGTCCCTCCTAAATACACAAGTAACCATATTGATGTTCAGTACATCAGAAAAGTTTAATCAAGTTTAGGCGTCTCTTCAAGTAAAAGTACCCCGTATGTAAGGCAGTGACCCTGTACACAGCGCCTAACATAGTCCGGAGGAACCCACCCTGGGGTAGGCCTCTCATGTGACTCTTGTTTGTCACCCAACAAGGAGGAAAGCATGGAGAATGTGACCACCACCCATGCCCCCCCTCACGCACACACAGGCCATCCTCCCTTCTATTGCTTGGTTACTCTGCATTGCTTGCTACAAAACTGAGGTCTCACTGAGTGGGTAGGGGTAAAAGGAGGGAGCCTACGGGTGTGTTCTCGATAGCTTTGCAAGTGTTCATTTACCTGAAGGTACAAGCCTATAACCCAGGGTCTATGAATGCTCAGCCTGCACTCCAAGATTTAGAATTGACAGATACTGTAAGTCAGAATTATTTTTTTAAAATATGACCTTGCAGTAAGGGAGTTTATAAGCAGTGCTCTTCACAGTGAGCGTAACTACACAAAAAAATTATTTACAAGTCTGTAGAAATCTTTTTAGATAGATAGTCAAAATTCACATTGGACCCACAAACATTTCCATTAATTCATTATGACATTCTGATTTTTTGGTCTACATACTTTACAAGTTCTGATATTAGTTATTATGCATTTTCCCCCTACATTCGCTCTTTCTCTCATGTCTTTTTATTGCTATATACTGTGGCTCTATATATGTTGTCAGTGCGTGGTGAGCCATCACTCTGCCCGTCTCCCAGACAACGTCATCTATGATGAAACGAGTGGGTTGGGGTCTACAACTGTGACGTCATCACTCACACAGACTTGAGTAACGGCCGGGACTGAGTTGCTGTAAGCCCATAGGAATGCTATATGAGATACTGATGCATGTGAAGCCTTTTGGCATGATTTTAATGTGAGTGTTATCTGATGAGAATTATAAATACACAACTTTTTGCACTTACTTAATGATTTGTTTTATTTCAGCACTATGCTTTTAGTCTTTTCCATTTTATGTGAATTCAAGTATCTGAATTTATAGCACTGGCAGCTCTTAGTATTTTATTTATTGAGTCTGAGTGCAGTGCACGTCTTTTTATTTAATGTATACTGTGTATTGTTCTATACAATTATATGTGCCTATCAGTGGAAACAATAATTAGTTGGCATTATCTGTATTGTATGGGAAGTATAGGAATAGCCGGCGCTGTCATTTTAAAACAAAAGATTCAGTCTGAAAAACTTGTGATCTCACATGCAGTGCTACAAATTTGATGCAATTCAAGAAAAATTTGTGATTATATATATAGTGTTAAGTGTCACCTAATTCGCAAATAGATAAATCCTTAGTGTTGCATTCCTCAGTAAACAGTATTAAACCGTGTAAAAACTTTTAGTAATACTTGTGCATATTAATAAAGTTCATATAAATAATAAAGTGCCATTGTTCAAAGTTCTGTTTTTTTTCAAAAGTGACTTTGTGCAGTATTCACATTTGATATTGTGCAGGGAAATTGTGGATTGTTCCTCAAAAGTGGCTTTGTGCTGTATTCACATTTAGCATTGTACAGAAAAACTGTGGGTCCAGGCGTGCTCCCGCAATGTGTCCTCACTCACCAGAGAGCGGTACCCCTGCAGGGGTGAACCACACGTGTACACCTTTATACATGTCCTGGTCCTCGGTTGGATCGTTCCTCAATCGCTGTTTACTTCTCCAGGCAGAGAGGGCATGTGGAATGATGGAAGGACACTCATAGCGTAATCCAATTTTTAATGTATTTTATTCAAGTAAATCCACAGGTAAAAACAGACTTTCCAAAAATTCAAAAAACAGCGCACTGTCAAAGGCGCATATATATAAGACAGTCCACAGTTTTCATTATCTGTATGACACAACCTTGTTTGTAAAATTTGGAACAGCACCATGGGAGGAGTTGTTAGTATGAGAATCTCTAAAATATTAAATAATAATAGGGTAAATCCTACTCACCCTTGCCGTATCTCCTGAGCAGAACATATTCTGTATGTCTCTTCTCCTGCCTTTGTCCAGCATGAGCACCATGATGTCAGAGGTGGAGGACATCAGGACTCTCTTATAAAATGGTAGGAAGAGATCTAGTGAACTAGAGCTTTCTCCTTCCCATTTTCTGGTTTCACATTATTGCTAGAACTAAGCAATCATTAATTTATTAGCTTTTAAATAGGATCTATAGTCTGTTTAATATTTAAAGATGAAATCCAGTTAGTTTGTAAAAATAATATTTGGATGCTCCCTTTCACTTCCTACCCTATATAGTAAGGGCCTAATGCTTAGTCAGTCTCACAACCAGTCCCACAAATTGGCTCCTCGTCTACGGTCATGCTTCTGCATCCACGCATACAAATATGTGAGGACCTTAATGGTCCACCCACATCCTGAAGCAGGATCAGAGAAGAGTGCTGGCTGTAGAAGGAGCAAGAAGTAAAATAAATGTTCCATTCTGTTATTTCCCCCTGAACTAAACAAGCATGTCTGAAGAGGGCATGCTAGGAAACCCAAAATATATTTTATGAGCTGATCATAGTTTAGCATTAAAGAGAACATGTTTCTTCATCTTGCATGGGCAAAGCATAGGCTTGCTTTAACCCAACTCTGAAAATAATTCATTAGCCAAAAATAAAATTTTTACTGAATAAGCATGTAGGCTATCATTGCTGATCTCACCTTTTGAAAATACTAGTTATCTGGCTGATGTGTTGGTTCAAAGGTAAGAATGTAAGCTAGGGGCCACCTTTTCTGACAGAAAAGTTGTGTGCCGCTATGGATATTTAGGTAATGTGTTGCTAGGGATAATTAGGTGATTTTACAGCATAGTTAGATTTTTAAGACCATATGTTTTAAAAATCTAAGGCACCCCCTATTGATATGCAAATGAACCAGTTGGACTGGTTTCAGAAGAAGCTCTTGTAGGATGATGTACTGTAACAGGAAGTATGTGGGAGGAGCTGAGGAGTTTTGAACAAGAAGAGAGTTGTTCTTAAAGACAAAGAGGCAAGACGTGTGCTGGAATCTGGAGGACTTTGGAGACGTTTTGAGTTGGACTCTGAGCAAAGAACCATGAAGAAGAATTCATCAATGGAAGTTGAATAACTGTTTAGTATATTTATTGCATACATGTTGTACATGCGTATTTGCCAAGTAAGATAATCAGCTTGTGCATGTGGTAGGCATAGTTTGCACTTTTGCGTTTTTTTTTAATCAAAAAAACAACTTTATTGAAAAACACAGCGGTTAATGGTACAGATATCCAAGAATAGTTTTTCAATATACATTGCTTAACTAGACTACAATTCCAACTTTGACAATCAGCCGTAAATTAAGAACATGGTGCGGTGCATCCATCCATTATTATCTAGCCTTTCAGCTAAGGTGAGCACTCTGTATATCTTTTATCGGTTGCTCTCAATATTGGCCAGTTTATGCTATTCTCCCGGGCAGGACAGTGTTTTCAACACCAGATATGCTTTATTACTCCAAGATTTGTAACCCTCCCACATATCTGATTAGGGAGGGCAGGTTCTAGGATTGGAGAGCCACCTATCCCATATCTTATCGTATTTGTGAGGGCATCCCCTATTTGTATAGATCAGTTTTTTATAGGGTAGCACCCTATTAATCTCCCCGACGCAGTCTTGAAGGGTTGGTGAAGTCGCCCACATCCATTGTTTGGCTATGACCTTTCTGGCCGCAAATAATGTCTCCCAAACAAATGTTTTGGTATATTTGTCCATGCTGCCATCTGGCAGCTGTCCTAGTAGACATAATTTTGAGTCAAGGGCCACTGGAGTGCCCATAACGTCATGCAAAATTTTGACTATCTGGAGCCAAAAGGTTTGCATTTGGGGGCAGGACCAGATAAGATGGTAGAAGGAGCCAGGGGCTGTCTGACACAGCAGGCAAAGTGGGCTTCTGTTTGATTGATTTTTGGCCATCCGTATGGGTGTGCGATATGCCTTGTGTAGGACATATAATTGTGTCAACCTATCTGACACCCTAGGGGATACTTGTTTAGTCCCCTCCAGAGCGCCATCCCAGTCCTCATCTGTCAATTGTCCCACGTCTCCCTCCCATTTGGTTTTTGCAGCACCTGCTATCCGCGCGACTCCCTTTACCCGAATAGCCTGATATAATACGGAGATTAGTTTGGAGGGGTCATCTCCCAGGACTATTAAAAGTAGGTCCAGTTCCTCCAGTTCAGGGTACCCAGCCACAAACTGCGTCGCCAGAGCATGCCTCAACTGGAGGAACCTAAAGAGCATAAAGTTAGGCAGGTTCAATTCCTCTTTCAGCCTTTGAAATGGTTTGGGCCCTTGTGGGGTCAAGACCTGGGACAGGTAGATAACTCCCCTATCTATCCACAGTTTAGGATCCGGGACAGTTAGGAGTTCCGCCATGTCGTTATTAAACCATAGGGGCGTGTGTTTATGATAGGGCGGGGCACCTCGTTTTCTCATAACATGGCTCCACACATATTGATGAGCACTTTTGTTTTATGTGTGTGATGTGTATAGGGAATAAAGCATTGAGGAAAGCTAAGCCCCTACGAGAAGTAGAAATGTATGAATTGTAATTATTGCCTATGTATGGAACCAACAGGTGGATTGCATCAATTGTAGATATTTTTAACTGATTCATGACAAATGCCCCCATACATGTGTAATAATATATCTCACCCACAGGCGGTTTAGTAAACAAGCTGATGTCATGTGTTTAAAGATGGCAGCCGAATATTCAATTGACCATGTGGTTTTGGGGGAAAGGGCAAGCATGCCTTGCTGACATAACTCACAAAACAACCTGTTAGTGGTCATGATTGGAATGATTACATTCTGTAGGTGGTCTCAGGTATACAGGACTATTAATATAGACTCCCTACCATGGGGGAGTAAGTTGGTTTTTGAGCTGTGGAAAGATCAAGCATGCAGCCAAGACATCTCATTGTCCTGTTCCTGTTTATCCAGATATCCAGTGTAAGCTGTTGACATTAAACTACCAGAGCTAAGTATTTGACTTTTTGGGTTATTGGGAATAGGAATGTATGTTTAACCGCTTAACGGGAATCACCGTTTATAAACGGAGGCTGCTTTAAGTGGATGTATCGGGGTATAGCCTGCAGATGCAGGCTATACCCCGGTACTGTTTTTTAGAGCAGGCGACTGGCTATCCAGTGATAATGGCCGATCTGGCTCGGGAGCCACTCGGTCGTTATCCCAGGCAGCAGGAGGGGCCACCCCCCCTCACGCCACCGTCCGCTGCTCTTCTCCGGCCTACTGTCCCACCAAAAGACTGGAGCTCCGATCGGACAGATCTGGCCGCTGACTGGAGTCCCTGTGGAAGCTGGAATCGGCTTCTATCGGGACTCCTTTGTACATGTCCGGAAGCAACGTCACAACGTCACTTCCGGCTTACTAGGCAGCTAACGGCGCCGGTTTTAAAAGAATGACAGTATTCAGAATCGCTGTTTTTGGCGATCTGAATACTGTGAAGTGTAAAGGAGGGATGGAGGGTCTTTTAAACCCCCCATCCCTCCATAAAGAGTACCTGTCACTATATATTACTTATATTATATATTATTTAAAAAAAAATTGATCACTTTTATTGCTATCACAAGGGTTGTAAACATGTTAAAAAAGTAAATAAAATAACATAATAATGTCGCACTTTGAATGACAATTGCGCAGTCATGCAACACTGTACCCAAATTATATTTTTATCATTTTTTTCACACAATTAGAGCCTTCTTTTTTATTTTTTGCGCTACAAATTAAAAAAGACCGAAAATTTTCAAAAACAATGCATTTTTCTTCGTTTCTGTTATACACTTTTGCTAATAAGTAATTTGTCTTCATAAACTTTGACCAAAAATGATACTGCTACATTTCTTTGGTAGAAATAACCCAAATCGGGGTTTATTTGGTGTTGGCGGTGATGGTGGACAGACAGATGTTTTGTGCACTGTGACAGATGTGACATACAGATGTTTTGGGGACTGTGACAGATGTGACGGGGACATACAGATGTTTTGGGGACTGTGACAGATGTGATGGGGACAGATAGATGTTTTGTGTATGGTGACAGATGTGATGGGGGACATACAGATGTTTTGGGGACTGTTTTATGGGGACACTGACATGTATGTGGACAGGGGTATCAGTGATGCTTGGTGCACTGTGTGGGGGGCAATCTGTGAGAGCTCTCTGTATGAAATCATCTTCATACAGAGAGTTGTCACAGAGTTGCAGCTTCCCCCTCTTCCCCCCTCGCACTGAGCTCTCACTGAGCTTGGCGGGGGGGAGAACTGTCACAGAGACACGTGACTCTGTTTACATTGAGGCGGCTGTGATTGGACACAGCCATCACGTGATCGGAAGGGCCAATCACAGCACCCATATCCCGATCTGTGCTCGGCCGGATCCTGTGATCATAATGATCACAGGATCGAGCCGCAGCGCGCCTCATGGCCACGCTGCGAGCACCCGTTCTGAAGGACGTACCTGAACGTCCACTCAGAACGGCGTGGTTCCCACCGGGCCATATATGTACAGTGGCCGGGTAGGAGGTGGTTAAGTACCGGAGTTTGTCGCCATTCCTTAAGTGTGCGCAATTTTTAACCATAACATGTATGGTATATATTTACTCGGCGTAACATCCTCTTTCACAATATACAAAAAAATAGGGCTAACTTTACTGTTGTCATATTTTTTAACTCAAAAAAGATTGCTGTGCAAATACCGTGTGACAAAAAGTATTTCAACAATCGCCATTTTATTCTCTAAGGTGGTTGAAAAAAAAAATATATAATGTTTGGGAGTTCTAAGTAGTTTTCTAGCAAAAAAAACCCTGATTTTAACCACAAGTGTAAAAAGGGCTCCGGGGCTTAAGTGGTTAAGTCTTGTTATTTTGTGTAATGTTCATGGTCATTTTTATGTGTAAGATACTTTATGTATTTTGATGTCCAGTAAAGTTTTGTTTTATGCTTTTTATCAAAACTGCTTTTGTTGTGTCCGTTCATTTTAAATATTTATTAGATATTTGTGTGACTGTCCAGTATACCTGCATTTTTAGTATATTGTGCTAGAACAATTAAGAGCTAATCTGCTCAAGCGTATGCAGTCTTTTGCTTGTATAAATATTGTTTCTCATTGTTAGATTAATATTAATAATCTAATAACAGTCTTATATTTTGCACATTCGTTACCAGTTGTTTTAGAGCCCACCTCCAGGATCTGTGCATCCCCCAGGAGACCCCTTAACCCTATTAGGCCCCTCCCAAGCTGTATTTTATTTTATTTTTTTTATATACTTTCTCTTTCTGATGATTTTACTGATGGCTAAGTGATGGATTTGGCCATCTTTGTTCCCAGCGTGAAAACATTGAGAGTGAAGGGTGCTGTGGTAACGCCCCTTGGAGCAGAGCCGTCATGCCCTTTACTTACAGTCTGCCCTTAGTCTTCCAGGTTAAGTGATGCTGGATAAAGAACATTTTGTAGTGATGAAAAGATACTACAAAGAACAACTCTAGGTTGACAGTGAGTACTGCAGCCTCAGTTTTGTTTGTTAAAACTTCAGGGGGGAGTTTAAAAAAATAGTCTGGTTTCGGGTTTGAAATCTGTACCTTTTAATAAAATAACCTGCTGACTGTCATAAAGATCCTTGTTTAGGCACTTTCTGATATATAGGTACATCTAAAGAAAATTGGAATATCATCAAAAAGTTTATTTATTTCAGTAATTCCATTCCTGAAAAAGGGAAACTCATATATAATACATCATATCTTCATTACGACAAAGTGATATATTTCAAGCATTTCTTTCTTTTAATTTTGATAATTATGGCTTGCAGCTAGTAAAAACTCAACATTTAATATCTCAGAAAATTTTAATTAACTCAAAACACCAGTAAATGTTTCCTGAGCCTTTAAATGGTCTCTCAATCTGATTCAGCAGGTTACACAATCATGGGGAAGACTGCTGACTTGACAGTTGTCCAAAAGACTTTCATTGACACCCTCGAGAAGGAGGATAAGTCACAAAAGATCAATGCTAAAGAAACTGGCTGTTCACAGAGGGCATAGGGATGGGCCCATGGTTCAAGTCAAACGTAAACATCGGGCGTTTGCCTGTCGTCTAATTTAGAACATTATGGGGCGTTCGCAACGACTTCGCCGCCGTGGAGTGCCCCATAATACATTGCGCGCAAATGGCGTGCACAGCTCCTCCCCATTGGAAGGGCTCCTGCTTTCATCACCTGGTGGCCCCGCCCTTCCATATAACTAATCTGTCATAACAAACAGCAGTTAGTCGGTGGGAGCCTTCCCATGGAGGAGGAGCTGTTGCGTTTTCTTTTCCGGGTCCGTCGCTCGCTGTGATAGACGATGGATTACAACGGGGGGCACTTATTATTTTTTTTCTTTTTTTAATAAAGGACTTGTCCCTAATTGTCTTCTGAATTTTTTTCTTTTTGGTGAATTAGTAGGGGGGCGATGCACCCGATACTAGTTCACATGGGGGGTGTCGGGATCTGGGGGCCCCCTTATTAAAGCGGGCTTCCAGATTACAATAAGCCCGTGGCCTGCAGACCCTGACAACCACAGCCCAGGGTTGTCGGGAAGAAGCTCTTGTGCAAGGTGCTTTGGGGTGGGGGGTGTAGAGCTCCACCCTGCCCCAAAGCACCTATACTCCCCATGTTGAGGGTATGTAGCCAGGTACAGTTCAGGAGGGGGGATGCTCGCTCACCCCCCCATCCTGGCCGTCCAGGTTGCATGCTCGGATAAAGGTATGGTTTTTTAATTTTGGTACGGAGTTCCCCTTAAGACCCGAAGGGCCTGGTATGGACTGGAGGGGGACCCCACGCAAATTTTTTCAGTGATTTTTTTTTTGTATATTGCTGAGAGGTGGCAATACATTACAGCTGCGATAATAAATTACCATTTTTCCTTTGGAAATGTCATTTTGCTCTGGCTATGTTCTAAACATCTCAGAGATCATTTTTTTTCCACTTTAAGCATTATTAAAATCACCGCTCCTGAAAAAACGATCAATTTAAAACTTTTTTTTTGCATTGATACATATCCCCTAGGGCAGGACCCGGGTCCCCATACACTTTTTATGGCAATAGATTGCATATAAGCCTTTAAAATGAGCACTTTTTATTTTTCATGTTTTGGTCCCATAGACTTTAATGGCGTTCGAATGTTCGCACAAATTTTTTGCCTATTCGCATGTTCTGGTGTGAACCGAACTGGGGGGGGTGTTCGGCCCATCCCTAAGAGGGCTGTATCCAAGCATATTAATGGAAAGTTGAGTGTAATGAAAAAGTGTAGTAGAAAAAGGTGTACAAGCAACAGGGATAACCGCAGTCACAAGAGGATTGTGAAGCAAAGGCCATTTAAGAATTTGGGGGGAGATTCACAAGGAGTGGACTATGGCTGGTGTCAGTGCTTCAAGAGCCACCACACTCAGACAGGACATGGGCTACAACTGTCGCATTGCTTGTGTCAAGCCACCCCTGAACCAAAGACAACGCCAGGATCATCTTACCTGGGCTAAGGAGAAAAGAGCTGGCTGTTGCTTAGTGGTCCGAAGTCCTCTTTTCAGGATGAAAGTACATTTTTCATTTCATTTGGAAAAGGTCCCAGAGTCTGGAGGAAGAGTGGAGAGGCACAGAATCCAAGTTGCATGAGGTCCAATGTGAAGTTTCCACAGTCAGTGATGATTTGAGGAGCCATGTCATCTGCTGGTGTTGGTCCACTGTGTTTTATAAAGTCCAAGGTCAGAGCAGCCCTCTACCAGCAAATTCTAGAGCACTTCATACTTCCCTCTGCTGACCAGCTTTATGGAGATGCTGATTACATTTTCCAGCAGGACTTGGCACCTGCCCACACTACCAAAAGTACCAATACATGGTTTAATGATCATGGTATCACTGGGCTTGATTGGCCAGCAAACTCGCCTGACCTAAACCCCATAGAGAATCTGTAGGGTATCGTCAAGAGGAAAATGATTGACACCAGACCCAACAATGCAGACGAGCTGAAGGCAACCATCAAAGCAACCTGGGCTTCCATAACACCTCAGCAGTGCCACAGGCTGATTCGCCTCCATGCCACACCGCATTGATGCAGTAATTCATTCAAAAGGAGCCTAGACCAAGTATTGAGTGCATACTATTCTGTACATTAACATACTTTTCTGTAAGCCACCTATCTGTATTAAAAAATATTTTTTTAATTGGTCTTGTAATTGTAATATTCAAATTTTCTAAGATACAGAATTTTGGGTTTTCACAAGCTGTAAGCCATAATTATCAAGATTAAAAGAAAGAAATATATCACTCTGTGTGTAATGAATCTACATAATATATTTGTTTCAGTTTTTGAATTGAATTACTTAAATAAATTAACTTTTTGATGATATTCTAATTTTTTGAAATGCACCTGTAGGATGACATGTACTCAGCGCTGTCATCCTGTCACATACACCCATGGTGCATACTTCAAGCGGTCATGCGAACACACTTTGTGCAGACATGGTACACTGGAGCAAGAGCATGTGGACATGTAGTAGCTCAAAGACGCTGGATGAGATCAGCAGCAGTGAAATGCAATGAAGGGTGAAAACATGTAAAAACATGTATTTTGTGAACAAAGCAATGACAATTGTTTATACAGTGCTTTAACAAACTAAATATCATCCAGTTAGAATTTAGATTTAATTTTAAATAAACTGTTTTTAAACATATTTACTGTCCCACCCAATCCTTGTCACCCTCTTGTATTTTCATTCACTTTTTACCACCACTCAGACGACTCATAATGTGATGGAAATTAGGTCTTTGGAAGATGTCATAAACAAGATTCATATTCCACCATCTAATAGTCCAGCAACATAGTCATCAGATTTCTAATCCAGTCACTCTTGATCCTGCTTTTAAGGTTGCAGATGGTTATAGAGTGAAAATCCAGTCAGCTAGCTAACATCTGACATAGGGAGGCTGTTTCCCCTAGTTCTCAGCATATACTTTGTTTTGTCATATCCTGAGTGCAGAGTGAGGAAAGAGTGAGTAAGGACTCACAGAGGATCTTGAGGCATGTAGTCCAGGGAGCCGAGACTCCCACTGGAGACTGATCATTGTGGACTACAATTTCCAGCCAGCTGAAAGGGAGAAGACAGAATGCTGGGAGAAGAGATAAATATAGCCAGTGTTGGGGAGGAGTCTGTCTCTTGGGACCACAGCCTTCATCTGGAAGCAGTGACCCAGACAGTTGGGGAGAACGAGCTGGTGCTGCGGCCTAGGCAGCAGGAGAGAGTCTCTAGTGAGCCAGTGTGGATGCATCCATTGTTGGCAGTGTCAGTTAACAGTTGGAAGGTCACCTTCATCACCTGCATTACAGATCCAGCTGAGCTGCAGTGCTGAGAAGTGCGGGGCCTAGCACTGTTTCTTGAACACAGTATCTGCAGGAGCTTCACATCATCCCTTGAGCCTGGTATCACTAGTGAGCAGGTGAAAACCCACCCTCTTTACACCTAAAGACACTGCATGCAGACAACTTTACATTGCCCTCCTCATTAAAGCTCTATAATGAGACATCTGCAACCACAAAACCCAAACCCAAAGGTTACATTGGGCCCCTTCACTAGCTAGCTGACGATACAAGACACCTGCATCCAAAGGACTTCTTTGACACTTCCCCACAAGAAAAGGAACGTTGGGCATTGGACCGATCCCTATTTTAAAGGAGCTCTTATTTAGAAACCAGGTCATATACTATGTGCACAACTTATCAAACAGTGTTGAGTGTTGTGTTTAACAGGTTGTGACGGCAGGAGGCAAAAGGGAGTAGTCTGACATAAGAATGGTCATTCTCCTTCCTTTTTTTGACCCACCGTGTCAGAGGTGTCGGGAGACTTGCAAGGTCAGAGCAACCCTTGGGGTCAAGTATCTTTAAACAGCCCACATGGGGGTAGCGCTACAACAGTATTAGATATAATAATCACATAGGCCAGGGATGTAAAGCCTGAAATGGGTAGTTTGTTCTGTCTGCAACAGTACACCTAGAACCAACGAGTAGAAGATTACTTAGGGCTAACTGACCCATGTACAGTTCCTGATTATTTGCTACTACCACCGATAATCAATAATAGAAAGAGCATTGGGTGGACAGGATAATGTGAATATCTCAGGAATATATTTTGCAAAGATAATCAACATTATATACCTCTTCTTTGCCATTTTTTGGTCATATGGTTTGATTTTGCTTTTTTGTATTGTATTTGATGTTTAGTATATTCGAATCATGACAGGTTTTTGTGGAGCTAACTGGAAAGGGTTTCAGCAAGAAATTGCTGGCCCTGAGAACTCAGGAAGTGGATGTGTTTTTTTAAAAAATAAAATCAGCTATTAATTTAAAATCAAATTTATTTTGGCACTAAATGTTTTTGATAATTTTATTGAACGGAAGTGTATTCCTTTTGGCCTACGTATCCAAATTTTCCTCACTATTCCAGTTGTAGATGCTGAAATGAAAGACATAGGGATCAAATCTCCAGGCTTGTTCAATCAAAATGATGGAGATTTAAAAAAAATCATTATGACAAGGAGATACAGTAAATATTGTTGATGAACAAATTCAAACCCTATGTTCCCAGAATCAAACACTAGTGGCACTTTCACAGTATGAAGATAGGCAAAGGCACTAGCTGAATTTATGGAGTCGTTTAATAAAAAAAATAGTTCTGAATAAAATAAAAAATTAGCTAGAGGTCGACTGGCCTATAAAATATTTATATAAATGCCATAGACCAACACAAAATAAACACCACCTCTAACATTTTACAGCACAGTGTATTAAATCAAATGGGCTCTGATACTGATGTATCTTCTATTTCCTCTTTTTCCTCACAGCAGGGGGGGCTTCTTCCAAGTCTCATACCCCATAACGTCTTGTCAAGAAAAAATTTAACCAGAGTAGACAAGGCCCTCAATACACTCATAGTAAAAGGCAAAACGCTGATTGTTAAAAGTCTTCTAACGGTGGTGGGTACTTGCCACAACCTTTCTTTTCTTTTTCTTCTCAGTCACAATCTACAAATCTTGTTAAATTTTCTTTAGGTATTGGATCTTCTGCCCGTCACAATGGTGAAGGATCTATGAAGACGCCTTTGAAAAAAGGGCTGGGAGGTGGTAAGCAAACCACTCCAACACCATTCTATTTTTCTGTCTTTTCCAAGTTTTCCCCCTTTGGGGGAACACAAGAAGGGGGTAACTTAGATCCTTAGCTAGTCAAGAAAATATAGATAACAATGAGATGCAGTTTATTACCCTTTCTTTATACACTTTATCACATGGGGAAAGGGTATTACATCTTGACCTTAGTTTTTGCCCTGAGGCACAGTTAGATCAATTTGAGCTAGCAAAAACATTTTTCTTTTTGCTAGAAAACTAACACTACATATCATTCATGATAAAGGGGGGAACTTAGATCCTTAGCTAGTCAAGTAAATATAGATAACAATGACATGCAGATTATTATCCTTTCTTCATACACTTTATCACGTGGGGAAAGGGTTTACATCTTGGCCTTAGTTTTTGCCCTGAGGCACAGTTAGATCAATTTGAGCTAGCAAAAACATTTTTCTTTTTGCTAGAAAACTAACACTGCATATCATTCATGATAAAGAGAAAAGACCAGCAACCACCGTAGCTAAAGATATGGAATTATGGAAAGATTTTACCATCAAAGATTTTAGAGTGTTAGTAGATCTTATGTTCCTATGGGAGAAAAGCAAGCCTGAAATTATGGAATACTCCCCTGGGACTACTGAGGTAGCCCAAGTATCTTAACCATCATTAGTATTCAATTATAAGAAAAAGTCACAAACTTTTTCATCACTTCAGCAAAACACATATACAATATTGAACCATACATTTGGGCCTTCATTCAGAAGGCCATTTATGGCATTAGACATAAACAAGTCCAAGGTCAAAACTGTGAAAATCTAACAAAATTTACATGAAGCTCTATATATCCTAAGTAGAAATCAGAAAATCATCAAGCCCTCCGATAAGGGAGGGGGGGGTAACATAGTGGTGATGGACCATAGGCAATATATCCGGATGTGTCAGCACGTAATTAACCAACAAACATTGAGCCACCCACCACAGGACATGTGCGGACTTGCTAGGCTCACACATGTGCAGTGAAACATCCGCCAAACCGTTTTCCGACATATTTATGTGGTCAGCTGTGGTTGGAGGGATGCTGTCTGCACTAGGACATATAAGGACAAACCTGGGAGATACAGCGAACATGGCGTTTTTTTGATGGGTAGCAATGTTAATTTTGACAGCAAATTTTGATTTTGTTTTAGTCTTAGTCTTAGGACTAAAATGCCAGTTTAGTTTTAGTCCCCTTTTAGTATTCTGCAATTGTTTTAGTTTAAGTCGTATTTAGTCGGCTAAATCTCCAGGACATTTTAGTAGACTAAAACTCATTTAAAAAAAAAAAAAAAAAAATACATATTACAGCGCACACATGATACATACTCCTGCCAGGCTGTTTAAAAGCATCTAAACGTATATAGCAAAAATTGCAAAAATACAGGGGTTTGGTCATACTGAATGGCCATGAAGTGCTTAAGCCCACTGACTGCTGCAAAGTACCCCGTTTTACCAGTGGGTTCCTACACTAACCTTAGAGTGAATACTCCTATCTCTTAAACCATGGAAGCCAACGCCTCTCTTTATGGGAGACCAGAGGACACATCCCATGGATCAGGTGGACACTGATTGGGGGTAATTAAGGAGGATGGGGTACCATGGGATGTGTCCTCTGGTCTCCCATAAAGAGAGGCGTTGGCTTCCATGGTTTAAGAGATAGGAGTATTCACTCTAAGGTTAGTGTAGGAACCCACTGGTAAAACGGGGTACTTTGCAGCAGTCAGTGGGCTTAACCTCCCTGGCGGTATTCCCGAGTGTGGCTCGGGGTGGATTTTCAGTACCAAGAGCGGTAACCCCGAGCCACACTCGGGCTTGCATCGCTGGATCCAGGCAGCGCTACTCACCTTGTCCCCTGGATCCAGCGATGTCCCCCGCCGTGTCTGCGGGCTGTGTCCGCCGCTCCGATGCCTCTGTGTGCCGGACTCCGTTCCCTGCGAGCGTCGCGTCGCACGGGGACGGAGACCGGCGGGAAATTCAAAAAGTGAAACACACACTATACATACAGTACACTGTAATCTTATAGATTACATTACTGTATGAAATCATTACACATCCCCTTTGTCCCTAGTGGTTTGCCCAGAGCCCTGCATGCACTTTTATATAATAAATGTCATTCTTTCTGCCTGGAAACATGAGAATGTCCATGGCAACCAAAAAGTGTCCCTTTACGTCAAAAGTGGTTTTTGATCAGCTAGAAAACACCGATAGTAAATAAGAATCATTTGCAGAATTGAGTGATACTGATTTTTGAGGAAATTTATCATCAGAAACTGAAAGTGACGACAGCGACAATTCTGCAACTGAGCAAATTTCTGCGTTTTTGGTTTGATTACATTATTGAATACATTTTATTACTATTATATTATTATTTTTGATAATTATTTTTAGTTATTTATTATATTATAATTTATGATTTCATTTTTCAAACTTTTTCATCCCCGGGATGTCTACTAGACTGTTGTTTGGACAGATTTAAGTGAGTTATTCCTAAGAATTACAGGCTTACAATATAAAACGCCAAATTTTCATGCAAAATAATTGTACCGCTTTCAGCAATAAATTCCAGACTCAGTCATACCGCCAGGGAAATTAAACACTTCATGGCCATTCAGTGTGACCAATCCCCCGTATTTTTGCAATTTTTGCTATGTACGTTTAGATGCTTTTAAACAGCCTGGCAGGAGTATGTATCATGTGTGCGCTGTAATATGTATTGTTTTGTTTGTTGGTCTTTACAAGCAGCACCATGCGTTTGGTAGGGTGTTCCCCCCAAATATCTAGTTTTTTTTAAAACTCATTTTAGTCGTCTAAAATCTAATGGGTGTAGTTAAATTGTAATGCATTATTTGAACATTTAGGTACGATGCCCGGCGGGTGTGGAGAAGCGACTCGGCGTACATCTTGTCGCATGTATGCGTTCCTTGATCATACGATCAAAGGCGATTACTGCTGTACAAAATGTAAGAACATTGTTTCCCTGGAAGCCCAGGTTCTGAATCTAAGGAAGCAACTGTCAACACTGAGACGACTCTCCATACTTAAGGAGAGTTGGGATCGTACTTGGCAGGTGCCGGCAGGGGCCAGCACAGAGGCAGGGGGAGACATAGAGGTGCAGGCACCAGAACAGAGTAGTTGGGTGACAGTTAGGAAGGGTAGAAGGGAAATAGTCAGGGAGGCTGATCCTGGGTTGGAGCATCCCAGTAGATACACCCCATTGTGTGATATTGTGGAAACCAGTCAGGAATCAGCATCGCTGGAGCAGAGTGGCGCCCCTAGCTGCCAGGGGAATAACTCCTCCAGCGTGGGTGGGGATGAAGTCAGGAGACAAGACAGATTGTGGTGAGAGGGGACTCAATTCTCAGAAACACAGAGAGGGCAATCTGTCAAAAAGACCTGAAGCACCGAACTGTATGCTGTCTACCGGGCGCTCGGGTTCGGAACATCATGGATCGGGTGGACAGATTACTGGGAGGGGTTGGGGAAGACCAGGCTGTCATGGTGCATGTTGGCACCAATGACAAAGTTAGAGGTAGGTGAAATGTCCTAAAAATTGATTTCAGGGACCTAGGAGCAAAATTGAGGCTTAGGACCTCCAAGGTAGTATTCTCAGAAATACTACCGGTACCTCGAGCCACACCAGAGAGGCAGCAGGAAATTAGGTAAGTCAACAAGTGGCTGAGGAGCTGGTGTAGAAAGGAGGGTTTTGGGTTCCTGGAGAACTGGGCCGATTTCTCAATCGGTTACGAGCTCTGTAGAAGGGATGAGCTGCACCCAAATGGAGAAGGTGCAGACCGGCTGGGAATAAGGATAGCCGGTTTTATATGCTATGTTTTAATTAAAGAAGTGTTACAGTATTACGCTATGTAGCCCTTGTTTTTTATGGCATGTACTTTGGGAGTATCCTGTAAGATCTGCTGCACCCGATTAATCTATGAGACGGATGCTGTTGGAAACTGGAGAATTTAGGAGGATCGCCTCTTTTCGTTCTACCACACTGGTCCCTTCAGAGGGCTATATCTGCTCGTGAGGTTGACCTTAGCTAGAGATAGCGGGTCTTTTTTTTGGACTCATTTTCTCACTAACAAATATATTATGCTTTTTTATTTGTGTTAATCATCTCACATGTGATACACGTATATGTCAGAGTTATTTTAGCGCAACAATATTGTTTGTTTACTTATCTGTGGTTAGTGGAATATCGCACTATTGATTGTTGCAGCTGTCACTGTTTATTACTTTGATTCTTAAGCGCGGTATTGCTTTTGAAAATTTGTAGGGACCCCCATCCACCCATCCAGCTTCACCCATGCAGCCTCATCCATGCCCACCCATCTGTGCCCACCCATCCGTCACCCATGCATCTGTGCTCACCCATCCGTGCCCACCCATCCGTCACCCATGCATCCGTGCTCACCCATCCATCACCCATGCATCCGTGCTCACCCATCCGTGTCCACCCATCCGTCACCCATGCTCGCCCATCCGTCACCCATACATCTGTGCTCACCCATCCGTGCCCACCCATCTGTCACCCATGCATCTGTACTCACCCATCCGTCACCCATGCATCCGTGCTCACCCATCCGTGCCCACCTATCCATCACCCATGCATCTGTGCTCACCCATCTGTCACCCATGCGTCTGTGCTCACCCATCCGTGCTCACTCAGCCGTCACCCGTGCATCCGTGTTCACCCATCTGTGCTCCCCCATCCATCACCCATGCATCCATGCTCACCCATCCATGCTCACCCATCTGTCTCCCATGCATCTGTGCTCAACCATCACCTACGTACCCACTACCTACCCCCTCGTGTCTACCCACTT
>BLSH010478215.1:282501-294786 GCA_018402905.1 Glandirana rugosa
TGAAATCCCTAATTTCTGCTATCTGTCCTCAGAGCAACAGCACAGACAGCAGTAGTAAAATAATCTATCTCAGGATGCAGGATCAGGTCTTAAAATGTCTCAAATCTGTCCCTCACGCAGTCAGCTACCTTTCCCTACACTAACCCAAGGAGCATGTGACTGCAGCACTGTGACTCCAGCTTATAAAGAGGCTGGGTCACATGAATACCGGCCAATCACAGCCATGCCATTAGTAGGCATGGCTGTGATGGCTTCTAAGGGCAAACCAGTGAAACACTTGTTGATTGGCTGCCCTGCAGCTTCTCAACACGTGGAGTAAAATAGCAGAACCCCGGACCGAACCCGAACGATTTTTGAAATGTCCGGGTCCGGGTCCGTGCCACGGACACCCGAAAGTTCGGTACGGACCCGAACGTTACAGTCCGGGTTCGCTCAACACTACTCATGACACTTTTACAATATTGACTGATTGTTGCTCCTAGGACATAGCCTGCACCAGGAATTCTCACTGTTATTTTACACCTTAAAAAATTATACATAGACATCTTCGTGGAATTTTACTTGGTTTGAAGATAAACGCATGAGAGGGTGTATTCTCAGTCTATACCCTATGTACATTTGCTTTTTCTCGCATTGTCCATGAAGATGTGACATTCTCACCCAGTCTGGTGCGACTGGAATGGGTCTTATGTACCAGGACACGTGATTCACCCACTTCAGATTATAGCTCTCCCCCCGGTCACATCCAGAAGTAGCGTGAGATGATCTGGTGTTTTCTGAAGCACACTAATATTTCCTGGGGCTAGGAAGATTATTCTCTATGTGTATGTGCGCAGAGAAGTACATGGGGAGATATCAAAGCCCCATGTCATTTTATATTTTGTTTCAAGCTCTTTGGACATTTTTAGGCCACGGCTGACTGATTGCTAACAGTTATTTCTGACTCTATATAAAGGTCACACACTATTTATGTCTCATGACACATTTTGCCTCATAGCAGCAGCTACAATGGTTAATGACCTGTGTTTTATTTGCCAATATACCTGGTATGCATCCCCGTGTCAACCAAGTGCTCTTTTTGATATTCTCAGTCCTATTAGGGGGCTGTTTATTTAATCTCTCTAAGTCACTCATGCCTAAAGCAGTTGGTGTATTGCCCCACTTTAGACGGGTTCCTGGAACAATATTAGACGAGGTTGTCTTAGAAATGCATGTTCTCAGGGCCTGCCGTACAGGGTATCAACTGGCCTTGCCCTGTGCCCTCAGCTGCTTATGAGTCCTTGCATAAACTATATCCTCTCTCTAACTCAGCTTTTCTTTTTTTTAATAAGTGGTTCCTCCATAGTCGCATGATTGCTTTCCCCACTTGACCACAGGGCCCTTCTTCAATCAGCGGTGGATTAGACCCTTTTTTGGGGGGCTTCCTAGTGTTTTTCCCAATCCGCGTTGGTCGGGCCTTTCTGGTCAAGAACTGGACAATTTAGCCCTATTTCTTGGAGTTTTTTTGGTCTAACCAATAAGTGATGTTGGACCCCCATGTCCATTCTATAAAGATTATAGCCATTTTGGCTTTTTCTTTGGAAGGTTTGTTATACATCATTGGTCAATTCTTTGGCTTTTTTTATATTATGACACATGGTTTGTGCATTTGGAGGGTAAGCGGGTTATTTTATTGATGGCATGGTGCTTTGGTGCTGTTCCTCCCCTATACCTTTGCTTCCCTGAACGACAATATATCAATGATAAATTACTAAGTGCATTCTCTCTCATTAAAAAGATAGAGGGATCCTTTTCTGGTTTGCCAAACGACTTTACTATTACATGAATGGCTATCAAAATACTATCCCATAATGTTCAGGGCTTTAATTCCCCTCATAAGAGGAGAAAGGCGTTTTGTCATTACAAACAACTGGGAGCTGACATCATTTTCATGCAGGAGACACACTTCTCCTCTTTGGGCCACCCTCGGTTCTTTGATAAATCTTATGAACAGCACTACTGCACTACATATGCCAATAAGACTAGAGGAGTCACCGTTTTGATTCGGAATACAATTGTGCTAGATGTACATAATGTCTTCAGAGATCAAGAAAGTTGTTTTATCATTATTAAGGGTACAATAGGTTGTAAGCCAGTCACAATTGCTTCAGTATGTTCCCCTAATAAATCCCAAGCCAAATTCTTTACAGACTTCTTTGACACCTTAGCTAGATATAATACTTCAACCCATCTGATAATTGGAGGCGATTTCATCCTAGCCGCCAACCCTACATTAGATAGAATTAAGATAGCCCCACCTCTAAAGCCTTCCCCAAATCCTTGACACAATCCCTTAATGACCTTCAGATTATTGATGCTTGGAGAGCCCATAACATAGATGTAAGATGTACTCGCTAATTCATCTAGAGCAGACATTCATCAATGTCCCTGGTCTGACCACCAAATAGTCACCTTCCACACCACCCAAATAGGATTGGCCCCTACTCCATATAGATGGAGAATAAATGACTCATTATTATCTAATCCGAGCATTGTAAACCAAACTGACTCACATCTTAAAGATTACTTTTCCCTTAACAATTTAGACAAGACCCCACTCCCCACTTTATTGACCGTCCACAAAGCGGTTATCAGAGGTCACTGTATAAGCATAGCAGCAAGCATTGAAAAATCTAGACTCAGTGAGATCAGAAAATTGATGAAGGAATTGAATCAACTATATCATAAAATGAATTGCTCCCCCCCCATTCATCAACCGTTTAATTCAAGACAAACGTTCGGCCTTGGATTCACTTCTTTCCACTGACACAGAAAAATCAATCAGGTTCTCAATATCTAAATTCCTACTATATAGTAATTCTACCTCCTCGATGTTTGCTAGAAAATTAAGTCAATTCTCCAACCCAACCTACATTTATAAACTTAAAAACAACAAAGGCAATCTTACTACCCATCCTCAAGGAGTTTTAGAAATGTTCACAAAATTTTATAAAGATCTACTCTCCTCACCTAATCCCCCTCCACAATCCAATTCTCTCTCCTGGCTAGATGGAATCCTACTTTCCTCATTATCCCCAGACCAAATTGACTCTTTAAATGACCCTTGCACAGAGGAAGAAATAAAAGACATTATCAAATCCCTCAAGCCAACCACAGCTCCAGGTCCTGACGGCTTTTCTACCATATATTATAAAAAATGTTCCCATATTATCTCTCCCTGACTCTCAAAACTCTTTAATCATGTCTTACAGGGCAACCACTTTCCATAGGAGATGCTTCTTGCAAATCTATCCCTAATCCCTCAACTTCATTCACTCCCAAATAATTACCGTCCCATAGTGGTCTTAAATAATGATATTAAAATATTTGGATGACTACTTGCCAATAGACTTGCCTCAATAATCACCACATTAATAAACCCAGACCAATCGGGCTTCATACCAGATAAACAAATTACGAATAATATTAGATTGACTACCAATATCATTCAAGATGCAAATCTTAATTCCACCCCCACTTGCCTATTAAGTTTGGACATCCACAAAGCCTTTGATAGTGTTGATTGGTCTTATTTAAAACTCCTTCTCCCAAAATTTTGAATCCCACACAAATTCATTCATGGTTTTATGGCCCTATACCATTCTCCCCAGACAAGAATTAAAATACCAGGCTGCAATTCCGATTTTTTTCCCCCTAGGTCGTGGCACCAGACAGGGCTGTCCCTTATCACCACTCCTTTTCGCCCTTGCAATCGAACCCCTTGCCTCTGCTATTAAGAATGACAGTAATATAAAAGGTTATTTTAAAGGCCCTAATGAATATAAGGTTTCTTTATATGAGGATGATGTCCTACTTTTTCTTACAGAATGGTTGTCCATGATCAATAATCTTCGTAAAAGCACCCGATCATCTGCCGCAAGAGAAACTCTACTTAAATTACACACAAGATGGTACATGACCCCTGCTAAAATTGACACATTTTACCCATCTACTTTCCCAATTGCTTCAAAGGCTGTGCAGCGGTTGGTGACCTTCTCCATACTTTTTGGAGTTGTGATTTATTGGCACCAATTTGGAGTCAAATTTCAGTCCTTAATAATAAACTTGCGGATAAACAGGTTCATCTCACACCTCAAATATGCTTATTATTTTTTAAAATCTCAGAATTATCTACCCCTGCCAATAGACTAGCTCATACTCTATTTGGCACTGTTCAATGGCTGATAGCACTGAATTGGTGCACTTCCTCCCTCACAGAGAATCACAGAAAACATTTATCATACAATAAATGGGATCTGTGGGATAAAACATCTCAATAATACACTGCTTTGACTCCTCCTCTTATATCCAACAAGTTATTTCTCACACACAGCATATGCATACTTGCAATGACACCCCAAAATACATTCTGCTACTCCTCCTGAGTATGGCAATACAACATGTGTGAGACTTTTACACAGCCTGGCCACATACCGAGGCTTAACATTGAAGTAGCGCCTTTAGGCGTTCTATGAGCATAAATTACACATCTCATTTCTCAACCACCTATTACACTTTTGAAGGCCCTGGAGCACCAGGACAATGGAATTGCCCACAAAATGACCCCATTTTGGAAAGCTAACCCATCAACGTATAATCTATGAGGCATAATGAGTCTTTTGAACGGTGCATTTTTTTCCAGAAGTTTTTGGAAAATGTGGAAAAAAAATGAAAACCATTTTTTTTACATAAAGTTGTCCATTTATAAGATATTTCCAACACATAACAAAAATGACACCCCAAAATACATTCTTATTTCTCAACCACCTATTACACTTTTGAATGACCCCATTTTGGAAAGCTAACACCCCAACATATAATCTATGAGGCATAATGAGTCTTTTGAACATGTCATTTTTTTCCAGAAGTTTTTGGAAAATGTGGTAAAAAAATGAAAACGCATTTTTTTTATACAAAGTTGTCTATTTATACGATATTTCCAACACATAGCATGCACATAGCAAAAATGACATCCCAAAATACATTCTGCTACTCCTCCTGAGTATGGCGATACTACACGTGTGAGACGTTTACACAGCCTGGCCACATACCAAGGCTTAACATTGAAGTAGCACCTTTAGCTGTTCTACGAGCATAAATTACACATCTCATTTCTCAACCACCTATTATATTTTGAAGGCCCTGGAGCACCAGGACAATGGAATTGCCCACAAAATGACCCAATTTTGGAAAGCTAACACCCCAACATATAATCTATGAGGCATAATGAGTCTTTTGAATGGTGCATTTTTTTCCAGAAGTTTTTGGAAAATGTGAAAAAAAAATGAAAAACATTTTTTTTACACAAAGTTGTCCATTTATAAGATATTTCCAACACATAGCATGTACATAGAAAAAATGACACCCCAAAATACATTCTGCTACTCCTCCTGAGTATGGCAATACCACATGTGTGAGACTTTTACACAGCCTGGCCACATACCGAGGCTTAACATTGAAGTAGCACCTTTAGCTGTTCTACGAGCATAAATTACACATCTCATTTCTCAACCACCTATTATATTTTGAAGGCCCTGGAGCACCAGGACAATGGAATTGCCCACAAAATGACCCAATTTTGGAAAGCTAACACCCCAACGTATAATCTATGAGGCATAATGAGTCTTTTGAATGGTGCATTTTTTTCCAGAAGTTTTTGGAAAATGTGAAAAAAAAATGAAAACCATTTTTTTTACACAAATTTGTCCATTTATAAGATATTTCCAACACATAGCATGTACATAGCAAAAATGATACCCCAAAATACATTCTGCTACTCCTCCTGAGTATGGCAATACCACATGTGTGAGACTTTTACACAGCCTGGCCACATACCGAGGCTTAACATTGAAGTAGCACCTTTAGGTGTTCTACAAGCATAAATTACACATCTTATTTCTCAACCACCTATTAAACTTTTGAAGGCCCTGGAGCACCAGGACAATGGAATTGCCCACAAAATGACCCCATTTTGGAAAGCTAACACCCCAATGTATAATCTATCATTTTTTTCAGAAGTTTTTGGAAAATGTGGAAAAAAAAATGAAATCAAATTTTTTTTTACACAAAGTTGTCCATTTATATGATATTTCCAACACAAAGCATGTACATAGCAAAAACGACACCCCAAAATACATTCTGCTGCTCCTCTTGAGTATGGCGATACCACTTGTGAGACTGCGTGAGACTTTTACACAGTCTGGTCACATACTGAGGCTTAACATTGAAGTAGCACCTTTAAGCGTTTTACGAGCATAAATTACACATCTCAATTCTCAACCACCTATTAAACTTTTGAAGGCCCTGAAGCACCAGGACAATGGAATTGCCCACAAAATGACCCAATTTTGGAAAGCTAACACCCCAACATATAATCTATGAGGCATAATGAGTCTTTTGAACATGTCATTTTTTTCAGAAGTTTTTGGAAAATGTGGAAAAAAAATGAAAACGCATTTTTTTTACACAAAGTTGTCCATTTATATGATATTTCCAACACATAGCATGTAAATAGCAAAAATGACACCCAAAAATAGATTCTGCTACTCATCCTGAGTATGGTGATACCACATGTGTGAGACTTTTACATAGCCTGGCCACATACAGAGGCCCAACATCTATCTCCAGGTGTTCTAGGGACATAAATCACACACATACATTCCTGCCAACCTATCACAATTTTGAAGGCACTGGAGCACCAGGACCATGAAAATACCCACAAAATGACCCCATTTCGGAAAGCAAATACCCCAACATATAATGTATGGGGCATAATGAGTCTTTTGAACGGTTCATTGTTTTCCAAATGTTTTTGGAAAATGTGGAGAAAAATGAAAACACATATTTTTTTACACAAAGTTGTCCATTCATAAGATATTTCCAACACATAGCATGTACATAGCAAAAAATGACACCCCAAAATACATTCTGCTATTCCTCCATATAAATTCCTGCCAACCTATCACATTGTTGAAGGCCCTTCATATTTCTAACACATAGCATGTACAGTACATACAAATTACAAACCAAAATACATTCTGCTGAGCAAAGGGTAAGAAAAGATTACCTGAGGTTTTAGTAGTGCCATGGTCAACAGAGGAGAGCATCAGTCCAGGCAGCAGGCAGGAACGTGGACAGCGACAGCAAAACAGGCAGCCTCAGGAATACTGTTCATAGTAGCAGGTAGAGATATTGGCAGCACAGTCAAAGCATTGGTCCAGGTAGCAGGCAGGGATGTGGTCAGCAGCAGCGAAAGGTTCGTCCATGCAGCAGGCAGGAATACTGTCCATAGCACAGGCAGCAAGCAGAGATACAGCAGGCAGAGTGCAGCCAAAATATTGGGTCCAGGCAGCAGGCACATGGTCCATAAAAAGTCCTGGGTCAGTGCAGGCAGAGATATTGTCAGTACAGCCAAATTATCTGTCCAGGCAGCAGGCAGGACCATCAAGCTTAGGGCCTCGGTCAGGAAAGAAGGGGGACAGGGGTAGAGGCTTCTCCCACCCATATCGCTTTGAAGCCTCCGGACACCAGGCCCTGTTCTGGGAATTACAAAACAAAGAGAAAACCAATAACTGTTTTTCTCAAATCAGAACATCATTCTGGAGTCCCTCACATATATGAGACCCCTGTGTAGCAGGGTGAAAGATCAGTCCAAGGGGCAGGCAAAAACATGGTCAACAGGCCAAGGTCAGTGCAGGTAAAAGGCAGAAATAGACGGTAGGCAGAGGCATAGTCGATACAGTCCAGGGTCAGTTCACGTGAAAGGCAGAAATATAGCGGATAAACAATGTAGACAGCAGACAGAGGCATAGTCCATAGCCAGGGTCAGTTCACATGGAAGGCAGTGGTATGGTTGGTCCAGGGAAATAATCAGCACAGGAATTGAAAATTGGGAAATGGCAGTCTATTTGAAATATTATTGAAATACTAATAATTTACAAGTGTATGAAAGCGTTTGAAACATTGTACAATGCAAAGGCCAGGATTGGAGGGACATTGGGGACAATAGAAACTGGTGTCTTTCCTAACCCCTCTTTTGCTGCACACCCAACATCTTTTTTGGCATCTTCTTCTTGTTGTTGATGTGGGAATATGTTCAGGAAAATGACGCTCATGCAGTCTGCTGAGACAAGTTTAGGAAGGGGCTGGGTTTTTCTGTTGACTTCCGGTTGGTGATGTAAGCATTGTACATGGCCATGTGAAAAATGTAAACCGCAACTTTTTTTGTACCAGAAGAGGGATTTTTCTAGTCGGTAGATAGGGCTGCAACATCTGGTCATTTAAATCCTGTCTCCTGGGACCCTGTCTTCTTAGAAGTTCCACTGAGGTGGCATCGTGGATTGTGAACATGATGTACACGTCTTTCTTATCCCTCCACTTCACAGCCAACACTTCCTCGTTCCTGAAGCTTGCAGATTCCCCCTTTGCAAATTTGTGGTGATTAGACTCTGTGGGAAGCCCTTTCTGTTTTTTCTTGCAGTACCACAGGCCAAAGTATCCTCCCGATATAGGTGGCGGAAAAGGGACGAACTCGTGTAATAGTTGTCCATATAAATATGATATCCTTTATTGAAGAGTGGGTAAGCCAATTCCCAGACAATCTTCCCGCTTATTCCCAGGTACGATGGACAATCAGGGGGCTGGAGTCTTTGCCTACGTATATACGAAAGGCGTGCACATATCCCGTGGAACTTTCACAAAGCTTGTTGAGCTTTACTCTGTACCTGGCCCTCTTACTGGGGATGTATTTCTTCATACCCAGGCGGCCTGTGAAATGGACCAGGGATTCGTCCACGGAAATATTTTGTTCAGGGATATAGAGTTCAGCAAAGCTTTAAGAACAGAAAGTCGAGATGATTTTTTTTGGGGGGAAGGGTATTGCGAGCTATTCCTGAAATGCAGGAACCGCATTATCATTTCATAATGGGACCTGGTCATGACAGATGAAAAAAATGGCATATGGTGGATGGGGTGGGTCGACCAATATGCGTGCAGTTCGTTTTTCTTTGTAATCCCCATTTTGAATGTAAGGCCAAAAAATATTTTAAGCTCCTGCATGCTTAGGGGTCTCCATTCAAAAGGATGGGCATAGAAAGAGTTGGGGTTGTTCCAAATGTGTTGTTGGGCATAAAGGTTTGTCTGGTCCACTGTGCTTTGCAATAGCTCATTAGGAAAAGTTAGATTAAAAAAATCAATTTTCGAAAAACTTACTGTGTTGGCCCGCACGCCTGGCTGTGCTGTAAAAGGGGGGATTGTGGGTGACCCTGTGCTAGAAGGCAGCAACTGTGGGTTTGCCAAGGAATCTGGAAGCTGGGTTTGGGCTCTAATTCTTTGATGTGGAATTCCAGTGCTTGTACTGGGCCTCTCTTCTTCTGGTCTAGCGCCGTAGGCATTTGCCGATTGGCCGATAGGGTCTCTGGTGCTGCTGGTAGCTGCCTCGTATTCAAACTTTCTTCTATTCCGACGGACTACTTCCTCCTCAAATTCAGATGATGACACACTTTCTTCGATGGGCTGGTATTCCAAATCAGAACCGTAATCGGAACTGTCATAGCATTTTATATGCTTCTTCTGGAGTGTATAACCTTTTGGACATGGTGGCTGTATGGCAGATTATACTGGACTGCTCGTCAAGTACTCTGATGGACTGACAGGTACTCTGATTGACTGACAGGTGCTCTGATGTGATGATAGGGTACTCAGAAGACTGGCAGGTACTCTGATGGACTGACAGGTACTCTGATGGATTGACAGGTGCTCTGATGTGATGATAGGGTACTCTGATGGACTGGCAGGTACTCTGATGGACTGGCGGGTACTCTGATGGACTGGCGGATACTCTGATGGACTGGCAGGTACTCTGATGGACTGGCAGGTACTCTTATGGACTGGCAGGTACTCTGATGGACTGGCAGGTACTCTTATGGATTGGCAGGTACTCTGATGGACTGGTGGGTACTCTGATGGACTGGTGGGTACTCTGATGGACTGGCAGGTACTCTGATGCACTGGCGGGTACTCTGATGGACTGGCAAGTACTCTGATTGACTGACAGGTGCTCTGATATGATGATAGGGTACTCAGATGGACTGGCAGGTACTCTGATGGACTGGCAGGTACTTTGATGAACTGACAGGTACTCTGATGGACTGACAGGTACTCTGATTGACTGACAGGTGCTCTGATGTGATGATAGGGTACTCTGATGGACTGGCAGGTACTCTGATGGACTGGCAGGTACTCTGATGAACTGACAGGTAATCTGATGGACTGACAGGTACTCTGATGTGATGATAGGGTACTCAGATGGACTGGCAGGTACTCTGATGGACTGACAGGTACTCTGATGGACTGACAGGTGCTTTGATGTGATGTTAGGGTACTCTGATGGACTGGCAGGTACTCTGATGGACTGGCAGGTACTCTGATGGACTGGCAGGTAATCTGATGGAGTAAAGGTTTGTCTGGTCCACGATGCTTTGCAATAGCTTATTAGGAAAAAATAGATTAAAAAAATAAATTTCGGAAAAACCTACTGTGTTGGCCTGCATGCCTGGCTGTGCTGTAAAAGGGGGGATTGTGGGTGACCCTGTGCTAAAAGGCAGCCACTGTGGGTTTGCCAAGGAATCTGGAAGCTGGGTTTCGGCCCTAATTCTTTGATGTGGAATTCCAGTGCTTGTACTGGGCCTCTCTTCTTCTAGTCTAGCGCCGTTGGCATTTGCCGATTGGCCATTAGGGTCTCTGGTGCTGCTGGTAGCTGCCTCGTCTTCAAACCGTCTTCTTTTCCGACGGACTACTTCCTCCTCAAATTCAGATGATGACACACTTTCTTCGATGGGCTGGTATTCCAAATCAGAACTGTAGAGGTACTCTGATGGACTGACAGGTGCTCTGATGTGATGATAGGGTACTCTGTTGAACTGGCGGGTACTCTGATGGACTGGCAGGTACTCTGATGGACTGGCGGGTACTCTGATGGACTGGCGGGTACTCTGATGGACTGGCAGGTACTCTGATGGACTTCCGGGTACTCTGATGGACTGGCGGTTACTCTGATGGACTGGAAGGTACTCTGATGGACTGACAGGTACTCTTTAGGGGAGTGGGGCACAATCTGGCACAATCTGGCACAATCTGGGCACAGTAATATTACTCAAAGAACAGTAACTCACAGTTCTCCTCTTCTCCTCACACTGGATCGGTGTGTGAGGAGAAGAGCCAGGTAACAGCGCGTTACCTGTGAACTGTTTACATTTATGACCGGCTGTGATTGGACACAGCCGGTCATGTGGTAAAGAGCCATTTCATTGACTAATTTACCCTGATCGGGGACGGGCTGTGTCCAAGGGACAAGCCTCGTCCCCGATCGCCGCACGTCCCCAGGGACGCACACGAGCCGCGGCCATGTATAGCAACAAAGTGGCCGGCTGTGATTGGACACGGCCAGTAACATGGTAAAGAGCCAAATCTATTGGCTCTTTACCCCGATCGGGGGGGACACGACCCCCGGGGCACATGATCGATCCACGATCGCCGCAGTAGCGGCGAGAAGCGGCCGATGTCATATGACGTTGGCCCGGATCGACGAGCGGTTCCTGTCGACGTCATTTAACTATGACTCGGTAGGGAACTGGTTAAACAAAATACAATCGGTGGCGTATCCTCCCTCTGCAGAGTTCACCTAATACCCACTAATAAAACAAAATTTACCTATTTTCCCTAGATATGATCGCTGTGACCTCCAAACTACCAAAAAACTGACTCAGTTTAATTTCACCCCAATAACCTTGATCTGCATTATGCAAATCTCGGTATTGTATTTAACCACTTAAGGACCGGAAGGATTTGCAGCTTTAGGACCGGAGCCCTTTTTTCAATTTGGCACTTCGCCGCTTCAAATGGTAATTGCGCGGTCATGCAATGCAGTGAGGCCAGGATTTCGACGTTTAGGAAGGCCAGGAATTCACCAATTTATGTTATGGCTCTAAACGTATTACGTCTAGTTCCAATAACCCCACTTTAATTTGACTCAGTCAAAAAACCATCAAACCTCCAGTGTCGCTAGTATAGATCCCTTTTATCCATTTAAAACAAAATAATCACCCATAATCCACTTGAGACGTCTCCCTCCTATGCGGTGGCTAACATAAAACAAATTGGTCAAGGGATGGCTCAGTATCAATTTACTGCAGCTGTCCTTGGCGAGCAGCTAGGCCCGGTTGCAGTATACTGTAGCCGGCGAAGAGC
>BLSH010478215.1:300826-311146 GCA_018402905.1 Glandirana rugosa
CTTTTACGGTGATCACAGGTGACAGGGGGCAATCAAGGGGTTAAAACCTTTATTGGGGGGGCAGGGGGGGGCTTTTCACCTAACTAGGCCTAGTACTAGCCTAACCTAATACTGATTTAGCGTCACAAGGTCACATGTACAGCGATCGCTAAAAATCAGATCGCTGCACTATGTGATAGTGTGACAGGAGGGTGACAGGTAGTGAAAGGGTTAACTGGGGGGCGATCAGGGGGCGATCAAGGGGTTAAATGTGCCTATGTGGCCTGGTGTCAGTGTAGTGTTGGTGCACTCACGTTTTTAGATGCTTCTTCTTCCTCTCTGATGTCGAAAAGGACTTCAGGGAGGAAGAGGAAGGAACTTCCCCTGCCTCTGTTTACATTTACAGAGGCAGGGGAATAATGCCATTGGCAGGGCGATCTACAGGGCCAGGCCAAGAATCATTGGCCTGGCGATGTAGATTGAAAGGCCTTCTGCCAAATGCCGTTGCAGCGCCCGCGCCTAGGGGGCGCGCGCGCGCTCACGGCGCGAGTTCGCGGCCGCCGTCATACGACGGCGGTTTGCGTTACAGAGCCACTTTGCCGCCGTCAATCTCCGATCGGCGGTCGGCAAGTGGTTAAATACTTTCAGTTATGGTCCCTTTGTGGTCCCCAATTATTTTACCCGTAAGCTATATTTGAGATTTAATATCTCTTCATATATGATTTGGATTAAATGAAAGTTCTTTGACCATAAGTGATTTCTTCAACACAACAATAACATTTATTAGTAAATAGTATAGAGATCTAAAGAATCTATAGCAATCTATCTATTATACCTTGCATATGCAGAAACACATAGGTAAAACTATAGGAATTAGGTTATATTCCTTAAAACAACCACATACAAACAGTCAAATACATAACATATAAGACCATCAAATAGACCATAGTTACCATGCTGCTGCACAGGGCAGCCCCATTCTGGCTACCATTCAAAAAGAGAGTATGTTTCCTCCCCTCTAGTCTGGGTATACCATTCTAGGCCAATGCCTCATTGGTTGGCCTGAAATGGCACTGATTGGTGGGCCTCCCTATTCCTTTATGATTGGCTAATCCTCCATCCCTATAGTTTGCCTAAGTCAGCACCCTTTAATGCAACTAAATTTTCAGGGAATTTGAGTAGTGTAGACAGGCTGGCCACCTTCATTGCATATCTAAACGAGGGATCCTTTAAAGTGAATGTTTATAGAACAAAGAGGTCTGGCTCCCATTGTTTAGACAAACAAGTATAGGCCCCAAAGAGTCTGAGAAAAGCTTTTTCACATACAGGCGTAGTAATTAAGATATTACCTCTAATATATATATATATATATATATATATATATATATATATATATATTCATAATTACAATATTTTACAGCTGTTAATGGAGATTTCACATAAACTCCTAAGGCAACACCGAGTACCTCTCACCAGCCCACCAGAGTAACCGAGTACCTGTCACCAGCCCATCTAAGTACCCGAGTACCTGTCACCAGCCCATCTGAGTACCTGTCACCAGCCCATCTGATTACCCGAGTACCTGTCACCAGCCCATCTGAGTACCTGGGTACCTGTCACCACCCCTTCTGAGTATCCGAGTACCTGTCCCCAACCCAGAGTACCTGAGTACCTATCTGCAGACCATCAGAATATCCAAGTACCTGTCTCCAGCCCAGAGTACCTGAGTACCTATCTGCAGACCACCCGAGTACCTGTCTCCAGCCCATTAGAGTACTCACATACCTATCTTCAGCCTATCAGATTACCAGAGTACCTGTCACCAGCCCATCAGAGTACCTGAGTACCTATCTGCAGCCCATGCCTCATAGAATATACCTGGCGGTGTTTGCTTTCCAAAATGGAGTCATTTTGTGGGTAATTCCACTTCAAAAGTGTGATAGGTATGAATGAAATTTTATGTGTAATTTATGCTCCTAGAACACCTGACGGTGCTCTCTGCATGTTGGGCCTCTCTATGTGGCCAGGCTGTGTAAAAGCCTCACATATGTGGTATTGCCATACTCAGGACGAGTAGCAGAATATATTTTGGGGGGTTAATTTTGTTATATACATGCTATGTGTTAGAAATATCTTATAAATTGACCACTTTGTGTCCAAAAAAATAGGTTTTCATTTTCTTTCCACGTTTTCCGAAAACTTGTGGAAAAAAAATAACCATTCAAAAGACTCATTATGCCTCATAAAATATATGTTGGGATGTTAGCTTTCCAAAATGGGGTCATTTTGTGAATAATTCCATTGTCCTGGTGCTCCAGGGCCTTCAAAAGTGCAATAGGTCATTAGGAAATTTTATTTGTAATTTATGCTTCTAGAACGCCTGACGGTGCTTCCTACATGTTGGACCTCTCTATGTGGCCAGGCTGTGAAAAAGTCTCACACATGTGACATCACCATACTTGGGAGGAGTAGGAGAATGTGTTTTGGGGTGTAATTTGAAGTATGCATATGCTGTGTGTGAGAAATAACTTGTTATTATGACAATTTGTGTAAAAAAAAAAAAAAAATAATAATAATAATTTGTTAATTTTCCCAAGAATTGTGGGGAAAAAAATTACAACTTCAAAAAACTCACCATGCCTTTTACTAAATACATTGGACTGTCTACTTTCCAAAAAGGGGTCATATGAAGGATATTTGTACTTTCTTAACATTTCAGGGCCTCAAGAAATGAGATAAACCATCAGTGCATCAGGTGTGATCAATTTTCAATGATTGCCACCATAGCTTGTAGACTCTATGGCAGGGATATGCAATTAGTGGACCTCCAAATGTTGATTTACTACAAATCCCATGAGGCATAGCAAGACTCTGACAGCCACAAGCATGACACCCAGGGGCAGAGGCATGATGGGACTTGTAGTTTTGCAACAGCTGGAGTATCCCTGCTCTATGGGGTTGATTTACTAAAGCAGGAGAGTGCAAAAACTGGTTCAGCTGTGCATGATAGCCAATCAGCTTCTAACCTCAGCTTGTTCAATCAAGCTTTGACAATAAAACCTTGAAGCTGATTAGTTTCAGTGCAGAGCTGCACCAAATTTTGTAGTTTCAAGCTTTAGTAAATCAACTCCTATAACTTTCACACAGACCCAAAAATATCCACTAATTTGGTTTATTTTTACCAAAAATATGTAGCAGTATACATTGTGGCCCAAATTTATGAACAAAAATTACTTATTTGCAAAATTTTATCACAGAAACTTAAAAAGGTGTTTTTTTTCAAAAGGTTTGCTTTTTTTCCCCCTTAGGTCGCAAAAAATAAAAAACCCAGTGATGATTAAATACCACCAAAATAAAGCTCTATTTATGTGTGATCTGGAATTTTATAGATAGGCAACTCCTATCCTCATATTGATTAGTGGTTCCAAATTAATAATAACTACTGCAATAGGGAACAGACACAAAAGATACACTCAGCATCTTTCCAAATAACTGTTCTGCTTTATTATGACACTATTGAAGGTTTTTACACACATGATTACGTAGGTATCACATTAATATTACGATTGTACTTGTATGGTAACAAGGGGCATAACATAAGCAGGCTAATTCGAATCAGGACTCAAAATAATGCAAAAATGTAATGAAAACATTATTAGTGCCGTGTGCACAATGAGTGCAGTGTGCAATACATACAAAATAGAATGCAATTATTTACAGAACTTACAAATTTCCATTACAATCTCCCCTCTTTTGATCAATATATTGATCACTAACCATACCCTCTATCCCCTTTAACCTGGAACCTTCACACACTTGGGTGGGGGTAGTCCTAGCCAAAGATGCAAAACTCCACTGTGGAGAATATAATAGCTGAGCAGCTTTTTCATTACAAAATTACTTTTCATTGTGAAAAACAAATGATTGATAAGAAATATTTACACTTTGCGGATTAGTATGCCCTAGATGAGATTCATCCTATGGGCACCAGTCCTTTTCATCAACCAACAGAGCTCAGATGTCCCAGGAGTGTGCGAGGACCTACGGCGATCCTCCAACTTGCAGCTCGTAAGACAGAACTGAACATTCCTTTGGTTTAGTAAACCAGTTCGCTGAGGTCATCCACCCACAACTCTGGCCAGGTAACCAGCTTATATATCTCCAAGTAACTGAGGAACACACCCCACTATTGGGACTGTAGGGACACCTTGAAGCGGGTGTTTTTTTTGTTTTTTTTTCCCTCGAGAATTTGTCATCACAACTAGTGTTGTACAGGACGAGGGGACACCCTTACCTACCCCCCTGAACCAAGGATGGAGACGAAGGGTGGGCTCTGTCCTACATTGAGCTGTAATGTGATGCTTAACGAGGTGTAATGGGATTTTAGATGGCAAGGTTCCTTAGCCAGGTATTAGACTGAGCTATATAGCTAATACTCCCCGGTGAAGCAGGGCCATCCATTTGCACAAATCTGCTGCACTCCAGACAGGATTTAACCCCTTAATCTAATGCTGCTAGTAGCTACCTAGCTAGACATATTTGCGTTTACTAAGCTGTGTCATGTTACTCTGTTTTGATGTGCCCCCGGGTGTGCTCTCCGGAGCCATGCTGGCAACTGCTGCCGGGACTGTGGCTCCGGGGCACGCCTCCGGGGTCGGAGGAGCTGCAGTAGGCCCCTGGTCAGCCAACCACCGCTAGGGCACGCTAGGATGGGGCCCACACGGGGGCTGGGCTGAACGGGGACACAGAGGGGACTCATCTCCTCCTTTGTCTAGGAGCTGGTGATACCCCCATCGGTCTCTCCTAGGCCTGGCAGTTAATCCTTACTTACTTATTGAGGTCAATCCACTAGATTATGTTCACCTGAGCTGGCAGTTCTGGACTGTCGCAGTCCGCTAGTTCCCCGGTGTAGACCTACTCTCCCCCATCGAAGTGACTGGATCCCCTCGAACTCTCCGGATCTCCAACCTCCAACCCTCTCTCCCAATTAGGTGGATTAGCAGGACTGCTTCCTCCTCCGGTACTTTGATAGAGTCTAGAACCCCCCTCCAGAGGAACCCCTACCCAAGCGAGACTATCTATTGCACCTTCTGGTTGGGTCTAAATAACCCTTGTCCCTAGACCCCGCAACGCGCCCCCCTTCCCCCACACAAATCCCATCTATAGCCCTTTTCCCTAGTCGTAGCCGGTGTCTACACGCCCCCCGGTGCCCCCCAGCTACCTTCTCTACCTAAGTGCTAGCCCCAGCCACTCTAAGTTCGTGCTCAGGAAACGCTATTCTGAATGGCAGAGACATGTCAAACCCTCCCACGCGATCAGCTCCTCTCTCTCTGAAAATATGCTCACACAATATAAAGGGGCTGAATATTCCGGAGAAGCGAAGTAGTGTGCTGGCGGAAGCGCACCGTCTAAGGGTGCATGCCCTCTTCCTACAGGAAACACACTTTAAGGCTAGCGATATACCCCGACTCCACAACCCCAGATTTCCCAGGGTGTTCCACTCCGCCTGTCAGGAATCCAAAATGAAGGGTGTCTCTATCTTGCAGGTGGCATTCATAAGGGAGGTCGTTATGAAACTTACGCTGTTCAAGTCAGGACTGTTGGTCCTGGGGGGGACTTAAACATTCCATTGGATCCACTGGTCGACACATCCATGGGCACCTCGACCATGTCCTTTGCTGCCCTTAGACAAATCAAACTTCAATTGGCGTCCCTCACCCTGCATGATACATGGAGAACACTCTACCCTCGTGACCGTGATTCAATTTTTTACTCAATGCCCCACTGTCGCTACTCGAGAATAGACTATCTCTTCATCCAACAGACAGATCTGAAATTCCTCTAACACGCCTCAATTGAGACTCAGTTTCTGTCGGACCACCACCCCGTCACGACCACCCTGGTTTTCCCAACCACGACCACCTCTACAAAATTCTGGAAGCTAGAAGCATCCATCCTCACAGACCCCAGCAATATAGAACCCCTGAAGCAAGAAATCAGGGAATTTTTCCAGCACAATGACACTCCCAGGGTCATTAGGGGTCTGCTCCTTTCCTTCGCAAGGCGGAAGAAAAAAGAGCATCTAGCCTTGGTGAAGGACTTGACCTCTAAAATGCGCTCGCTAGAGGCACTTCATAAACGTTCCCTGGCGGCTGACACCCGCGCACTCCTGACCGACGAACTATATAAAAAAGCTTGACGACGAATGACTCTCAGACACCGCGTGTTCTACGAACAAGGCAGAAAACTGGGCAGACTTTTAGCCAGGGCAACCTAACAGAGCAAACTGACTACCACTATTCATCACATAATTGACTCCTCAGCCAAAACGCACACTAGAAACGAAGCAATAGCCCAACAATTCCAAAACTATTATGGAAACCTGTACAACCTGCAAGTGCGGGATAACGACAATGCCGGCGCCCCGAAGCGTTCCGAGATGATTCGAGCCTTCCTACAGTGATACAGCCCCTCGGCCTTATCAGTAGCTGACGCGAAAGCCCCCTCCAGAGGAACCCCTACCCAAGCGAGACTCTCTATTGCACGTTCTGGTTGGGTCTAAATAACCCTTGTCCCTAGACCCCGCAACGCGCCCCCCTTCCCCCACACAAATCCCATCTATAGCCCTTTTCCCTAGTCGTAGCCGGTGTCTACACGCCCCCCGATGCCCCCCAGCTACTTGTACAGGTTGTACAGAAACCTGTACAACCTGCAAGTGCGGGATAACGACAATGCCGGCGCCCCAAAGCGTTCCGAGATGATTCGAGCCTTCCTACAGTGATACAGCCCCTCGGCCTTATCAGTAGCTGACGCGAAAGCCCTTGAAATGCCTCTGACATCGGAGGAATTCCTAGCGGCACTAA
Source organism: Glandirana rugosa (assembly GCA_018402905.1). NCBI lineage: Eukaryota > Metazoa > Chordata > Amphibia > Anura > Ranidae > Glandirana > Glandirana rugosa. The sequence goes on from BLSH010478215.1 coordinate 307,669, forward strand.
AAAACATGAAACCTGGCAAAAGCCCAAGCCCTGACGGCTTTATGGCTGCCAATTACAAAACCTTCCCCGATCTTCTGTCACCTCACTTCCTTAGAGCTTTCAACTCCCTAGGCTCCGTGCCCTGTGAATCGGCACATCTGCTAGAGGCATACATCACGGTTATCCCTAAAGATGGGAAGGACCCCACAAATGTTACCAGCTACCGCCCAATATCTTTACTCAACTCAGATATCAAGCTCTTTGCAAAAATGTTAGCAACACGTGTATCTCATCACATACCAACTTGGGTAAACCTGGATCAGGTGGGGTTTGTCCTTTGGCGCGAGGCCAGGGACAATACCATTAAACATACCAAACAATGACCACTGCCTACACCTATAACTGGCCTTTGCAGCAAGGAGCATTGGAGGGCAACAAACAGAAAAAACAAGGGCCAGGCATAAATCCAAGGCAAATACCAAGCTCTACTTACCGGCCAGCTGCGACTAATCAATTAACCCGTCTAACAGTATGCCTTTAAAAACCGTGGTTTAGTTGCACAAACTTGCAAATGCATGTGTAAGCTACAGGCCCCGCCAAGGCACCCTGTGATCTGTAGTCCTATCTCTGACTTGTAAGAGACTCCACAGTGGAAGCACATGCTTTCTAATAAGATAGGTGAAGGCAGATGGTCTGGAGGGAGCCCCATCCCTCTTTAAAGGTGCAGGGGCACATTGAACACCCAGCATATAACACAGTGGCTGCAAAGATGTCAATGCATTGCCTGACCAAAAATCAAACATACCAAACAATGACCACTGCCTACACCTATAACTGGCCTTTGCAGCAAGGAGCATTGGAGGGCAACAAACAGAAAAAACAAGGGCCAGGGATAAATCCAAGGCAAATACCAAGCTCTACTTACTGGCCAGCTGCGACTAACTAAATTAACCTGTCTAACCGTATGCATTTAAAAACAGGGGTTTAGTTGCACAAATTTGCAAATGCATGCGTAAGCTACAGGCCCCTCCAAGGCACCCTGTGATCTGTAGTCCTATCTCTGACTTGTAAGAGACTCCACAGTGGAAGCACATGCATTCTAATAAGATAGGTGAAGGCAGATGATCTGGAGGGGGCCTCACCCCTTCTTAAAGGTGCAGGGACACATTGAACACCCAGCATATAGCACAGTGGCTGCAAAGATGTCAATGCGTTGCCTGACCAAAAATCAAACATACCAAACAATGACCACTGCCTACACCTATAACTGGCCTTTGCAGCAAGGAGCATTGGAGGGCAACAAACAGAAAAAACAAGGGCCAGGGATAAATCCAAGGCAAATACCAAGCTCTACTTACCGGCCAGCTGCGACTGACCAAATTAACCTGTCTAACAGTATGTGTTTCAAAACAGGGGTTTCGTTGCACAAATTGGCAAATGCATGCGTAAGCTACAGGCCCCGCCAAGGCACCCTGTGATCTGTAGTCCTATCTCTGACTTGTAAGAGACTCCACAGTGGAAGCACATACCATTAAAGCCTTAAATCTACATCACTGGCTCACCTCTCACAGACTGGAAGGCTTTTTCCTGTCCATAGACGTGGAGAAGGCGTTTGACAGGGTGGCCTGGGATTATATGGAGGCGGTGCTGAGCTCCATAGGACTTGGGACTCGCATGCAGGCACTCATCATGTCATTGTACGTGAAACCCAATGCAAGGGTAAAGGTGAATGGGCACCTGTCAGATGCCTTCTCCATCCACAACGGTACCAGACAGGGATGCCCCCTCTCCCCCCTACTGTACATCCTCACCCTCGAACCCCTACTCCGCTGCATCAGAGCCAACCCAGATATAAAGGGGATACAGGTACACGGAAGGGAGTATAAGATAACGGCTTTTGTGGACGACGTTCTACTCTTCCTCTCCGCCCCGCTGACATATCTGCCCAATCTTCTACAAATCCTTGAGCACTTTAGAGTGCTCTCGAACTTAAAAATTAATTACACAAAGTCCTTCGCACTAAATGTCTCCCTTCCACCAACACTAGCCCAACAATGTCAAAACAACTTCCCATTCATATGGAAAAGGGATGCCATTACCTACCTGGGCATTCAATTACCAGCAAACCTGTCAGAACTCTACACTAGGAACTTTTTAATGGAGCTGCAAGCCATCAGGCAGGATATGCAAAAATGGGAAAAATCCACCATTTCGTGGTTCGGACGTGCGTCTATTCTCAAAATGACGGTTCTCCCACGCCTCCTGTACAAACTCCAAACCATACCAATACGCCTTCCTCCATCCTTCTTCAGCACATATAAATCTATCTTTAGGACCTTTCTCTGGCACAATAAACCCACAAGAATAAGTTGGAACAGATTGGTGCTACCTAAGACCCAGGGGGGGATTGGTTTACCTGACATCCAGTGCTACTACTGGGCAACACACCTAGCCCGAATTGTCGACTGGAAAATCCATTCCAGATGCAAAAAAAATCTAGGGAAAATCTAGGGGCAGGAACAGCCTTGCGTTCGGCTCCCTGGGTTCAAGGGAAACTCCTCCCCCCTTCAGCCACAGAAGACATAATTATTGGACCTACCCTTTGCATTTGATAGAACCTGCTCCATTTATTCTTGTCAGCCAAATTACACCCATTAGGGACAACCTGGGTCTCTCTACGAAATTTCTCCAGGCGGAGTGGCCACACAGGGAAATCTTAGCTAAGCACTTTTTCATCAGGCATCGGCTCTTGAAGCAATCGGAGCTAGTGGAACAATCGGGCATGGGCCAGTTCCCCTTTTGGCTCTATATGCAAATTAGACACTTTTTAACTGATCTCACCCGCAAGGGGGATCTCACAAGAAACCTCATGCTCTTTGAGTCCCTCTGCACCAGCCGCTCTACCCAAAGCCACGTAATTAGTGTTGAGCGAACCCGGACTGTAACGTTCGGGTCCGTACCGAACTTTAGGGTGTCCGTGGCACGGACCCGGACCCGGACATTTCAAAAATCGTTCGGGTTCGCATCCGTACCGACACTACCGAAGATTCCCGTTTGGTCACTTTGCGAACAACTAACCGACGGGACGTCGAAGAGTTGTGCACCTCATTTTATCGTCTTGGGGCCTGGCTTGGGCTTGCTAAAAACTTTACAGGCCCAGGCCCAGGCACGGTGCCTGTGGGATTTCAAGCCATGCCTGGGCTTGCAATGTCAGGCCCAAGCGAGTTGTGATTAATGCACCGAAACCCATCTCGCCGACCACGTCTCCCTGAGTTTCTCGTACTCCAAAGAACACTCTAGGGGGAACGCCCACTCTAGTCAATTTTTCACAGATTAAACGTATATCTCGGTTTTCCCCTTGACCGGGTACGGGCTAACAAGGTGATCGAGGCTAACGAAGTTCTCGGCTACGGACTACTTTTTCACGAATCGATTCTAAAGGGACACACCGGTGAGGCGGACCTCTTTAAAGCATCTCTCTGGGTCCAACAGGGATTAC
>BLSH010478215.1:316556-336604 GCA_018402905.1 Glandirana rugosa
TTTACTTGATTTTAATTTATTTTCCCTATCCCCATTTATTTGTAGGGCACTTGCCCTAGTTTGAAGATGATTTTAGAACAGTTATATGGCTTCTACCGTTAATTAATACTTTTCAGACACAGTTTGAAGATGATCCACATTCACCTCCATTTTTGCTTTTTTTATGTTTTTATTTTTTTAAAAATATTTACAGTTATTTCCCTGTCCCCATTTTTTTGTAGGGCACTTGCCCTACCCTTACCCCCATTTTACTTCCTTTTGCAGCCCTCTGGGGCTTTCCAGGACTTTCCTACAGCCATTTTTGTGCCTAAAAGTTCGGGTCCCCATTGATTTCAATGGGGTTCGTTGTCCGTGCGATCGTTCGGGTTCCGTCCGGACCCGGACCCGGACTTTGTCCCGAAGTTCGGACGGACCAGCAGAACCCGAACTTCCAGGTGTTCGCTCAACTCTACACGTAATCTCTTCCTTGTATGCCGAGATGTTTGGAGATCCCACGGCAATAGTGCGGGTGGAACGTGACTTCTGGGAAAATGTCCTGGAAACAGAGATGAATGAAGACAGCTGGGAACGGATCAATCAGTACATTCACAAGGAATCTCTGAACATCTTCATACAGGAGAACGGATATAAACTTAAGACACGCTGGTATAGAACCCCTGACATAGTGCACAAGTTCTCTCCCACGATCTCTGACCAATGCTGGAGATGCGGTAAGGAAAAGGGCACCTTCCTCCATATATGGTGGAACTTGGTGAACGGAAAAAGCAGCGCCTCTATATATTCACCCCAAAATACTTTACCGGTGACTCTACACATATGATAAAAAACCCGCGGTGAGAGATCTCCAATGGCGATTCGCCATTTCCGGTTCGGAGGGTGCGAGCAGTGGAACGCACGCCATTGGACATCTCTCACCGCGGGTTTTTTATCATCATCCTGTAAGTGTATCTCTATGTTGCGCAATAAATTTGTGTTTGGCGGTCTACATATGAGCTCCTTTCTTTTATCCTCCGAGCCATAGGCAACATTTCCATTCTACTATGCTCTGAAGGAATCCGATTTGACATACAGCATCTGGGGATCTGCCGTATCTCTTCCCCCCTAACAAGCTGCTTTTGACCTCTGACTGCAAAGCAGATGGTCAATAGCTTCTGGTGAGTGGGGACATAGAGGGGGGCTTCTGGCACTGCATGCTCCACTGGCATTAACCCTTCCAGCACGTTAAGAAGCACTTTGTTTGCACTGTTTTTTTGGAAGAACCTGTTGGTGATTTTGCCAGCAAGAATTCCAGCACTTGGACACTTTATTTATATGGATTTATGATTATGACACTTTATGAATTCTGAGTCTGTTAATTTTTGACACGGATGCACCTTGGAGTTATATTAAGCACTTTTTAAGCACTATAGACACTTTATAATTATTTAAAGCAAATTATCTTGTATTATTTTTATGAATTTCTGTTATTTCATAAAAGAGCTAGTAATAGCTTCTCAGCTTTAACTCATACAATTTATTCACATATGTGTAGAGTCACCGGTAACAAGTATTTTGGGGTGAATATATAGAGGCGCTGCTTTTTCCGTTCACCAAGATTCAAGAGTTTTACTCCTACTGGCAGCAGCCCCAGGTGTGGTGGCATACGTTGGATGCGTATTCATACACCTGTATATTCATAGGGATTTCATTTAAAATCTTAAGGGAAGGCGCTGTGTTAATATTAAATCATATGGTGGAACTGCCAGGCTTTGCAACCTTACTGGCAAAAAGTTCAGGCTATGCACCTCATAAACGCCACCAGGATGTTCGTCCCGGTCCATTGGAGATCCGCAGCTGCGCCCTTGATAAGCGAATGGTTCCATAGAATCAACCGGGTAGCGGAGATGGAGGAGCTGATCTTTATAACCCTAGACAAACTTACGCAATACACTATGGCCTGGGAGACATGGAACACCTTCAGAAACTCACAGCTCTATCAAGACTTACTAACCCTGAAGCTATAATCGATCTGAAATAAACTGGTAGCTGGCTTCCCCTGCCCTAGCTGGGGAGCTCTGGAGGGAGAGAGTAGCCAGTGAGACCATTACCCCCTCTCCCGTACTTACCCCGAATCTGACCCATAGATGCACCCTCCACATATTATGACTCCATCTAGCTCTTGTCCCCCCCATCCCCCCTTGCCCCCAATTCCAAATTAAGCCCTCTCTGGTCCCTTGGGATGCTAGACAGACTTGTAATCTGGACCCCCATTTAGAGACACCCTTGTATGAGACTACCCTAGAAAACAAATGGCTAGCTATACAACATCTTAAGCAGACAGCCTTAAGTAGATCTCTCAAACTACACTTAAAAGTAGTCCAATTGCTTGAAAAGATATGTGTGACCACTGTACTGTGTGTATACTGTACTACAGATAAACCAAAATCCCCTCTAGTCCTCTGATTATATTGGTCTCTCAAAGTATGTAAAATTTTGAGAACCCAAGTACAAAGTCTTATTGCAATCTTGTCTTTCTGCTGTTCTGGACTCTTTCTCCATATTTGTACATACTGCATTTTGTCTATGTTGATGGTATCACCTGTGAAAACCTCAATAAAAAGTGTTCATGGAAAAAAATATATATATATTTACAGTATTGGCTGTACACTTCTGTGACCAGAATGGCCTTCTAGCGTAATTGTTGGTATGCTTACTTATCAGCATATGTAAACACAGACAATTCTACATAAAATGGAAGACGTACAAAAGACAAATCTGACATCCTACATGGCTGACTTACTTTTCAAATCCAGTTAAATATATCTATATTTATATTCCTTACAATTAAAGCATTTGAATAAATAGTACACTAGTCTGTGATTCAAAGAGGGAAACAAATCAAAAACAGAGATTTTTAATTTAGTGATTTTTTGCAGTGTCTGGTGTGGATCCAGGTGACTTTTGCAAAACTGTACATGAATAGACGCTGTATTGAATCTCCAAACATTTCCTTATATATAAATGGCTCTTAACAACCCACAAGTCACTTGGCTTTCGTTTAGGAGATCCTTCTAAACTGTGAGGATCTGTAATTGGGGAGAAAACACCTAAATTAATTTGACAAAAACCTTAAAAGATCAGCAACATTCTCTGTGTTTCAAGTGGTGGCCTTCAGCTGCTGAGACAAAAAATAAGCAAGTGAGCAACACACTCCCAAACCAAATCCCATAGGAGAGAGTCCAATTGGGGCTTAATAAAATATAAGAAAACATTCAGGCAATAGTTTTCTGGTTTCTTACTCTACTTTTCCCACTACATTGTAGATGGTAGGGGGTGTAAAAATAAAACCTCAAAACTTCTATTAGGGATTCTCCTATAAAAATAGTTCCTCTGTTACTCTCTGTAGATTCAGGCACTTTGTACTTATAAACTACTTCTGGTAACACTTTTTACTGTGGCCTTTGCAGTAGTATTTGCCACTGGACATCCAGAAAACATGTCCATACAGACAAAATGCATACTCGTAAGATCCTGGCTTGGACATCTGGATATTCCTTTTTGTAACCTCTGGAAGGAAGTCCAGCTTTTGTTAACACCTTTAGTGACAGGTAAAACAAGAAGTGGTATGTTATAAACAACTGTGGTGAACCCTGGCTCTATCCCACCCTCATTTACTAAGGCAGCCATAACTGCTTGTGGCTGATGACACTGTCCATGTGTCAAGCTGGAGGGAAAAGAGTGTGTCGCAATCCTGGCAGTGGAGTCTGGTCCATGCCGGGAGCAACGTCTCTTACTATCCCGATTCAGGAGCCCCTGGAGGTGGGAACAGGAGGCTCTGGAGTGCAGGATGGCACGAGGGCTAGGCTGGTATCAGGTACTAGTAGAGTAGGCTTCAGCGTGGCTCATGCAGAGATGGTCACAGGAACAGGAAGGGCACAGGTTTAAGGTCACTGGTGAACACGGGATTTGCTGTAGAACGGACAGCATCCGCTACAGGGTGCCGTGCGCTCAAATAGGCCGTTTGGCGCCATTGGCACACACAGACAGTTCGGGATGGCTGGAAACGGCTGTTTTCCTGCCACTGCCCCCCCCCCCAAGGGGCAGCCTCCCGGATGCCCAACCGGGCACACTTAGCCGGGTTGCTTCTCCAGAATGTTTTAAGGCATTCTTCAGCGTGAATATTGCTTTCAGGCTCCCAAGAATTCTCTTCTGGGCCGAAGCCCCTCCATTTCATCAGGTACTGGATGCCGTTACCCCTCTTCCTGCAGTCCAGGACAGCCTCCACTTCAAACTCCTTTTCTCCATTGACTAATACTGGCTCTGGGGAGTTAGCGCTCCGACCAGTAAAGGAATCTGGAACAACAGGTTTTAACAGGGTCACATGGAAGACTGGGTGAATTCTTAAGGTGTTGGGGAGCTCAAGTTCATAGGCCACCCTATTAATCCTCCTCTTGACTGAGAAAGGTCCAATGAACTTAGGTCCTAACTTTTTGGATGGGCAGGCCATCTTCAGATTGGTTGTCGCCAACCAAACCCGTTCACTGGGCTCCAGGTTCAGCTCCCCCCTCCTTTTCTTGTCAAAAGTCTCTTTGTAACACTCCTGGGCATTGGCCATGGTTTCCTGCAGCAATTTATTGTTATCCTCAAGGAATTTCACGGTACTCTGTACAGCTGGCACCAGGCTTTCAGAGACTACATTGGGGATAAAGGATAGGTGGAAGCCGTAGTTTGCAAAAAATGGGGATTGCCCCGTAGCAGAGTGGACTGTGTTGTTATATGCGAACTAGGCCAATGGTAACAAGGAGGCCCAATCATTCTGTGAGAAGGAGGAGAAACATCGCAGACACTGCTCCAAGGTCTGGTTGGTTCTTTCGGTTTGACAATTGGTCTGCGGGTGGTAGGATGAGGAGAAGGATAGTTCAATGCCTAGGGAGGCACACAGGGACCTCCAGAACCTGGAGGTAAATTGGACTCCACGATCCGATACTATGTTCATGGGAACTCTGTGGAGCCTGACAATTTCCCAGACAAAGACCTCTGCTGTCTCTGGTGCATCCGGTGTGCTCTTCATTGGAAGGAAATGGGCCATCTTCGTTAGTCTGTCTACCACTACAAAGATTGTGGAGTAACCTTCTGACAAGGGCAGTTCAACAATGGTCTCAGTCTCTTTGCCGTTCTCAGGTACTCTAGATTCTTGTGGTCAATGTAAATGAGGATCGGGTGAGCAGCCCCTTCTAACAGATAGCGCCACTCGTCTAGTGCCGATTTAATGGCCAGTAACCCTCTGTCCCCGACGTCATAGTTATTTTCTGGCGCCGATAATTTGTGAGAAAAGAATGCCACATGGTGCAGTGACGCCTTGGGACCATGTCTCTGCGAGAGGACAGCTCCCACAGCATTTTCTGAAGCGTCCACTTCTAGGACATATGGCAAGGTTGGGTCTGGGTGCTTCAAAATAGGTGCTGAGGTAAAAAGTCTCTCATGTTTCTCAAAAGCAGCCTGCGCTCCGCTGGACCACTGGAAATGGACACCTTGTTTGGTAAGCTGTGTAATCGGTGAAATAATGGCTGAGAACCCTCTTATAAATGTCCTGTAAAAGTTGGCGAACCCAACGAACCACTGGACCCCATTCTTATCCAGCGGTACCGGCCACTCCAGAATAGCAGCCACGTTCTGCAGATCCATGGTGACTCCCTTGACTGATATGATTAATCCTTGGAAGGCGATGCTGGCGCGTTCAAAGTCACACTTCTCCGCTTTAGCGTAGAGCCCGTGCTGACGAAGGCGACTTAGTACCTTGGCTACATGTTGATGGTATTCGTCCAGAGTGGCAGAAAAAAACAGAATGTCATCTAAGTAGATGATCATGAACAGGTCTAGGTAGTCTCTGAAGATGTCGTTCATGAAGTGTTGGCCCGTTGCAGGAGTGTTGCAGAGCCCGAAGGGCATAACCAGGTACCCATAGTGCCGCCCCTAACCGTTGGAAGAGTTCAGGTACTAGAGGTAGAGGGTAGCGGTTCTTCACCGTGATCTTATTGAGTTCCCTATAATCAATGCAGGGTCGCAGAGAGTGGTCATTTTTTTCCACAAAGAATATCCCTGCCCATGCTGGGGATGTGGACGGGTGGATAAACCCCTTCTTCAAGTTATCATCTATGTAGGCCTTGAGGGCCAACAGTTCGAGCTTGGTGAGAGAAAAAATACGTCCAAAAGGGACCTCTGCCCCGGGAAGGAGCTCGATGGGGCAATCAAAAGGCCTGTGAGGTGGTAACTTGTCCGCCCCCCTCTTACTAAACACATGCAGAAAGGCGTGGTATGCAGATGGAACAGCCTAGTGGGTTTCAAGGTCTGGATCAGAGTCCCGTTTGCAGGCAATCTTGGGCACAGTAGGAGGACTGGAACCTGACTTCACCTGTGCTCCAATTTATGTCAGGGTTGTGTGCCTGTAGCCAGGGGAGACCCAAGATGATAGGAAAGAGAGGGGATGAAATAACATCCAAACACAAAAGTTCTTGGTGCCCGCTGGGCGTGGTGACAGGCAGCAGAGTGGACTCGTGAGTAACGAGTCCGGAGTTAATGGTAGATCCATCAGCTAGGTGCACCACCATCCGTGTGCTTTGGGTTGTAGAAGAATCCGATGATGGGCAGCAAAAGTCTGATCCAATAAACAACTGCAAGCTCCGGAGTCTATGATGGCCTGGACCAGAACATTCTCCTCTGCGAGCTGCAAGGAAAGTGGTAGGGCCAAGTGAGTGACCTTTTGTGGTGGTACAGGCATGGCGCTGGGTGCAGCTGTAGGGCACATATGTAGCTTAACTGGGCAGGTTCTGACATAACGTCCAGATTCACCGCAGTAAAGGCACAGGTGGTTGTTCCTGCGGTTTTGCCTCTCTTCGTGGGTAAGAGAGGGACAGAGGAGTCCGAGTTGCGTGGGTTCAGGCAGATCTGCAGGCGGGAGTACTGGACTGGGGTAACTCGGCATCCTGTGAGGCATCCAGGTGGGGTGTGCTGAACCCCTAGCTCACTCGGCCCTGTGTTCCCTCAGGCACCGCTCGATTTGGATGGCCAGATTAACAAGGGCGTCCAAAGGACGGGGAACCCTGACTCGGGCCAATTCATCCTTCAAGGGCTCGGATAGTCCCAAACGAAACTGGTGATGAAGAGCCACATCATTCCAGTTTGTGTGGACCCTCCAACGCTGGAGGGCATAGAGGGTGGCTTCGGCCGAGGTGGCTAGATGCGGGTCCTTGTATAGCTGGGCCATGGCGTGGAAGAACTGAGCGCCTGCTTTTTGCTCCAGGAGATGGTGAGCCCAGGCCTGGGGGCCTCCGAGCAGGAGGAAAATCACAAAGCCCACTTTGGTGGTCTCCTGGGAGAATGTCCGGGGCAGGAGTGAGAAGTATAGTTCGCAGGCATTTCTGAACGCCTGGAACTTCCTGCGGTCTCCCGAGAAGCACTCTGGCATGCGGACCCGAGGTTCGGATGGCAGTGCTGCAACAGTATGAGCAGCAGCAGCTGGTACAGTCCCAAGTGCCGTGGGCACAGAAAGCTCTTACACTTGCTCCTCAAGCTGTGTGTAGCCCTCTTGTAGGCTCTTCATGGCTTGTGTAAGGCCAGCCAGGTGCTGGCATAGTTCATCCATAGGAGAGGGTTCCCGCACAGACTCTCTCATGGCTGTCCATTACCGTCACAATCCTGGCGGTGGAGTCTGGTTCATGCGGGGAGAAAACCCTCTTACTATCCCGATTCGGGAGCCCCTGGAGGTGGGAACAGGAGGCTCGGGAGTGCGGGATGGCACGAGGGCTAGTCTGGTAGCAGGTACTAGCAGAGTAGGCTTCAGCGTGGCTCGTGCAGAGATAGTAGAGTAGTGGTTCAGGCCGGGTCGGCAACGTTCAGGCAAAGCCGTACAGAAGGGGTCAGCGGATGGATGGTCAAGCACAGGCAGGGTTCGTCAGCAGGCAGGCAGCGAGGTACAAAGGGAACAGGCAGAAGAGTGGTTGTGGACAAGCTGAGGTCAGTTCAGGCAGAAAGCATGGGTGGGCAGATTAAGCCGGGGTCGCAGGAACAGGAAGGGCACAGGTTTCAGGCCACTGGTGAACAAGGGATTTGCTGTAGAACAGACAGCATCCGCTACAGAGTGGCGTCCGCTCAAATAGGCCGTTTGGCGCCATTGGTGCACACGAGCGCGAACACGCACAGACAGTCCAGGATGGCTGGAAATGGCTATTTTCCTGACAGAGTGGCTGGCAGACATAAAAGATCATCTTTTTCCAAAGTCCTGTTTCATAAGAAGTTGTCCCCTGTGGACCACTTGTTCTTCCCATTCTGGGGTCCTTAAAGTTGACTTATTAATCCAAGCTATACTGGGCCAGAACTAGGGTGGAATCTGTGAGTTGCACAGACCCAGCAAGTGTCCGGGGCCGTAATGCAGCATCCTTAGTTGCTTGGTCTGCTTCCATGTGTGAGTTTTACTGTTAGTATGGCTACCTCGGCAAGAAGCTGGAAGGCTGAAGACAGCCAATCAATTAACTTAGCATGCTTGATTGGTTTACCTGCCGAAGTAAAAACAACTTCTAGTCCTTCTAATGGAACCAAAAGCTCTCTAAATTCCCTACTATCTATATAAATATATACTCTTTTGATAGCTCACAGGCTTTGATAAAGCATGGAGCTCTGCTTGTTGAGCTGGAGAAGAAGGATCCAATGACTCTGAATACAGAGTGTCCTTCTGGGTGATAAACTGCATACGCAGTATGGGCATTGCCATCCTCAATATAAAACCGGGATCAAATTTACAAAAAATCAAATATCTGGGTCTTCAGGGAGCGTGTCCTGTGATTTTCTTTGTCTCCAGCCTCCTACAATAGAGGCAAATAAAGTGGCTGGATTCAAATGTATGCATTTTTCATTGTTAGATTTGTACATAAACAACAATACAAATTCATATTTTGAACCTTTCATTAGACACATATTTAGGTTAACTGTCTGCAAAATTTGCAGAAATGTGGGGCCATTAAAAATTAAATATTTGACCAAAATAATGTTTGTAACTTTGAAAAAACTTCATGTAGCAGTACTTTGCTACTACTACTCTGTTATATTGAGGTGACCCCTTTATTACTGGGTCCAACTTGCATAAATATATTTCAATGGCTTGTTTTCCTATCATGCTGTTTGTGTAAGAACTCCAGTTCGATGATTCAAAAAGACAACTTTTTCCTGGCAAAATAATAATTTCTCATTGCTTGCTCTGTTGTTAGTTTTAGCTAAATAACAAAAGTCTTTTGTTTCCATTTGACATTGTTTTCCTGATGTCATAACATAATAAATTGTAACATACAAATTATACAACATGCAGAGATGTCCGTAAATCTAAAGTATTCTTCTGCTTATAACACGGCACTTGCAAGGAAAAAGACAATTTCACTATCCACACATTCTGCTTTGGATTTCAGAAATAAAAATAAATAAAAACAAAAGCACAAACAATCTGTATATGACAGAACAGAAACCCCTCGGGCAGATCAATAACTGTAAAACAGCAGGCTGCAGGTGGCATCTATCCTAACAGGGTGTGTGGACTTGATGTGATAGGTTCTGTTATATTTTAATCTTATTAATTACTCTTGCATGATGGACCGCATATCAAGTTATTACCAGACCGTTAGATTTCATTTTTGTAGAAAAAACTTCTTATGTATCCCATCCATCTTGGCTTAGTTAAATATTATGGCAGCTGTATTCCAATTAACACCCTCATCTTAATCTTTTTTTTCTCTCAATAAGGGTTTATTGTATAAATGTAAAATTGCAAAATTGTTATCTTAATCTAAACTAACCACATATTACAAATTTCCCCAATAACCTGGATTTAATTTCCAACCAAAGGTTGTCTAAACCAATATACCTATATTATTAATAAAATTATTAAACTCATATGAGAAATTAATACTCAAATGATAATCTCAATATCACACTAATTTGAATATATTTCCTTAAAGGAGGACATTTTAATTAATTTCCCTTTTTTTTCATGCACTGTTTCCACTATCAAAGTATATAATACATGTTAAAATGTAACCTCCATTTTACCAGGTTGGAAAACAGTTTCAAAATAATTGTGATCACATTGTTTATCATTAGATTAATTAACTCTGCACATTTTTTTATTATATATGTGTAGTCATATCATGGGTGCCCTTGCCACTAATGCCTCATACAGCACATTCTTTGGGAGTGGGTCACAGCTGCACAGGGCACACATGATGTGGGGCTAAAGGTTCCAGCATTCACACACATACACAATTATCTCTCTAAAATCACTTACATGTTTCCTATTTGTACACAACACATGCATATCATTCTATCACTTTCTTTTAACTCTCTTTAATATTTCCCTGCTTATATTGAGTTTTACCTCCCTAAATTCTGCTTTCCTTATTTTGTTCTGATATCCCTTGTACTGTAATCTCATACTTCACATACTGTAGCTTCTATGATCAGATGGGCAGTCATAGTGCTCATCCCATTTTTTCTCTCTGACAACATATAAAGTATTCTGTTTTGACTTTCATTACTCTGTTTTAGAATTTACTAGTTGTAGTGCCTGACCCTAAATTTATCCCACAACTCAACATCACAATGTCCCTTTCTGTCTAGTGTTAAATGTCTGTTGCCCTTCATCCATCCTGCTCACATAGATAGCTGTTCTTCTAGCTGTTTAAATCTGCATGATTCTTAGTCCTTTAGTAACTTTGGTAACCCAGTTGCCTATTGTGGATCGCTGTCCACTCTAACCATTTATCTAGGGGCTCAGTATAGGCGTGAACCACACCTTCGGTTCATATATTTTATATCGCTCCTCTTGCGCTGGGCATTCTATGAGGGTCTCTTACCCTTCATTCCCTTACTTTAATGCCCATGACTGGCCAGTCTTCTCTCTTCTCTACTTGTGCCTATACCCTCTTGCCTCTAAAACCACTTTATCTAGCAGATGTGTACTTCATATAACCTGTGCACAGCACTATTTTTCCCTTTCTTTTCTATAACACTCCGATGGATAGTAGACAGTGACGACATAACATATAACCACCAATCAATACAGTTCGATTAAAGGGAGTAAAATAGGTACCCTTTGTCCTGAAAATCCCTTACCGATCAAGGAAGTCTGATAACTCAAATGTAAGCAAAAGGCTTACCTCAGGCGGCTGATTATCAGAAATTCCCGGATCGTCTCAAGCTCCCTGTTTCGGAATCTCATGGTCACCTGTAAATCTCTCCTCCTAGCAAAGCTCGCCATCTGATCTGGAATTTTATAGATAGGCAACTCCTATCCTCATATTCATTAGTGGTTCCAAATTAATAATAACTACTGATGGAACTTACAAATTTCCATTACAATGTGAAAAAAATGATAAAAAAATTTTGCTTGGGTACAGTGTTGCATGATTGAGTAATTGGCATTCAAAGTGTGAAAGCGCTGAAAGCTGAAAATTGATCTGTGCAGGAAGGAGGTATAAGTGCCCTGTATTGAAGCGGTTAACCAGTTCCCTACCGAGTCATTGTGAAATGACGTCGGCAGGAACTGCTTGTCGATCCGGGCCGACGTCATATGACGTCGGCCGCTTCTCGCCGCTACTGCGGGCCCCTGGGGGCCAGCAGAGCGGCAATTACGGATCGCTCGTCTGCAGGGGGGTTGTGTCCCCCCCGATCGGGGTAAAGAGCCAATAAAATTGTCTCTTTACCACGTGACCGGCTGTGTCCAATCACAGCCGGTCACTACCGATCTTCTCGTGCATGCCGCTCGTGCGCGCCCCCGGGGGCACGCAATACGGCGATCGGAGCTGAGGCTTGTCCCTCGGACAAAGCCCAGCTCCGATCGTTGTAAAGAGCCAATAGATTTGGCTCTTTACCACGTGACCGGCTGTGTCAATCACAGCCGGTCATGTGATGTAAACAAACCGCGGTAACGAGCTTGCAGTAACGATTGCAGTAACAGCTCGTTACGCCTACTGTACACCAAGCACACTGATCACCCTCCCCCCAATAAAGAGTACCTGTCACCTGTCCATCAAAGTACCCGATTACCTGTCACCTGTCCATCAAAGTACCCGAGTACCTGTCACCTGCCCATCAAAGTACCCGAGTACCTGTCACCTGCCCATCAGAGTACCCGAGTACCTGTCACCTGTCCATCAGAGTACCCGAGTACCTGTCACCTGCCCATCTGAGTACCCGAGTACCTGTCACCATTCCATCTGAGTACCCGAATACCTGTCACCAACCCATCAAAGTACCCGAGTACCTGTCACCAGATCATCAGAGTACCCGAGTACCTGTCACCAGACCATCAGAGTACCCGAGTACCTGTCACCTGCCCATCAGAGTACCCGAGTACCTGTCACCTGCCCATCAGAGTATCCGAGAACCTGTCACTCGCCCATCAGAGTACCCGAGTACTTGTCACCAGCCCATCAGAGTACCCGAGTACCTGTCACCTGCCCATCAGCGTACCCGAGTACCTGTCACCTGCCCATCAGAGTACCTGTCACCAGCCAATCAGCGTACCAGAGTACCTGTCACCAGCCCATCTGAGTACCCAAGTACCTGTAACCAGCCCATCGGAGTACCCGAGTACCTGTCACCTGCACATAAAAGAGAACCTGAGTACTTGTCACCAGCCCGGCAAAGTACCCGAGTACCTGTCACCTGCCCATTAGAGTACTCGAGTACCTGTCACCAGACCATCAGCCTACCAGAGTACTTGTCACCTGCCCATCTGAGTACCCAAGTACCTGTCACCAGCCCATCAGCATACCCGAGAACCTGTCACCTGTTCACCTGAGTACCCGAGTACCTGTCACCTGCCCACCTGAGTACCCGAGTACCTGTCACCAGCCCATCAGAGTACCCAAGTACCTGTCACCAGCCCATCAGAGTACCCGAGTACCTGTCACCTGCCCTTCAGATTACCCGAGTACCTGTCACCAACCCATCTGAGTAACCGAGTACCTATCTGCAGCCCATCAGAGTACCCATGTAACTTTTACCAATCCATCAATTACCCGAGTACCTGTCTCCAGCCCATCAAAGTACCCAAGTACCTATCTGCAGCCCATCAGAATACCTGAGTACCTATCTGCAGCCCATTAGAGTACCCGAGTACCTATCTGCAGCCCATGCCTCATAGAATATACCTTGGGTGTTTGCTTTCCAAAATGGGGTCATTTTTGGGGTAATTCCACTGTCCTGGTGCCTTGGGGCCTTCAAAAGTGTGATAGGTATGAATGAAATTTTATGTGTAATTTATGCTCCTAGAATGCCTGTCACGTACCTGGTGGTGGAGTCTGACTTATGCAGGGGTAACCTCCCTTGCGACCCTGATTCGTGAACCCCTGATAGAGTAAACAGGAAGTCCAGGAGTGAGGATGGCATGAGGGTTGAGTTGGTCACCGGTGACGGTTGGAGAAGCTCCTCCGGTCTCGTGCAGGTTTGGAAGGTCGGTGGTACAGGCAGAGCCGGCAACTGGCTGGCGGTGCGGTACAAGGGAGCAGGCAGAAGAGTCGTTGGGTACAGGCAGGGTTTGTTAACAGTCTAGCAGCAGAAGTACAAAAGGAGCAAGCAATCGGGTGGTCATAGGCAAGCCGGGGGTCGGTGCAGGCAGAGTTGAGACAAGGTCGGGGCAAGCCGGGTCACAGGAACTGGTAACAGGTTTACAGGTCGCTCAGGAAAACAGGTCACACGCTGTAGACCAGACAGCACTTACTACAGGAAGAAGGAAGTTTAAATAGAGCTGCTCCTCTATGAATTAGAGGAAACAACAATCAAATGATAGTAACCCTCCACACCGTCTTCTAACATTGCCCCCCCCCCCCAAGGAGCAGCCTCCGGATGCCCAGCCGGGCCTTCAGATCCAGATGAGTTCTCCAAAAGGACCGAATAAGTTCCTTGGCATGGATGTGCCTATCAGGTTCCCAGGAGCTTTCCTCAGGGCCGAAGCCCTTCGACTTCACCAGGTATTGGATACCCCCATTCCTCTTCCTACAGTCCAGGATGGCCTCGATTTCAAATTCCTCTTCGCCATCTACCAAGACTGGCCCTGGCGGACCTGTCTTTCGCCCAGGGAAAGGATCTGGGGTCACGGGTTTCAACAGGGCTACATGGAAGACAGAATGGATCCGTAGGGATGGTGGGAGCTCCAGCTCATATGCCACCCTGTTGATCTTCCTCTTAACTTGGAAGGGCCCGATGAACCGGGGTCCCAATTTCTTTGACAGGCAGGCGAGTTTAAGGTTTTTGGTGGCGAGCCAGACTTGCTCTCCAGGTTGTAAATCCAACTCTCCCCGTCTCCCCTTGTCAAAGGTCTCCTTATTGTGTTGCTGCGTCTGGGCTAAGGTCTCCCGCAACAATTTATTATTCTCTTCCAAGAATTTGGTCACTTCCTGAGCCGCGGGTACCTGTCCTTCCGGATTGTATGTGGGCATGAAGGTCGGATGAAAGCCATAGTTGGCCAGGAGTGGGGATTGCTTGATGGCTGAATGAACTGTATTGTTAAAAGCGAATTCGGCCAACGGCAGCAGAGAGGCCCAATCATCCTGTGAATATGCAGAGAAGCAGCACAGGTATTGCTCCAACGTTTGATTGGTTCTCTCAGTCTGGCCATTAGTCTGCGGGTGGTAGGCCGACGAGAGAGCAAGTTCAATGTCCAGAGCGGAGCATAAGGCCTTCCATAACCTGGATGTAAATTGGACTCCGCGATCGGAGACTATGCTAGAGGGCACTCCATGGAGCCTAACTATCTCCGGGATAAAGATTTTGGCCATCTCGGCGGCTGATGGTGTGCCCTTCATGGGCAAAAAGTGAGCCATCTTCGTCAGCCGTCCACGACCACGAAGATAGTAGAGTACCCCTTGGATGGTGGAAGCTCCACAATGAAGTCCATCGAAATCATTGACCATGCTCGCTCGGGTACTGGAAGTGGTTTTAGTAGCCCCCAGGCCTTGGCTTTGCAGTTCTTGTTCTGGGCACAGATGGGGCAGGAGCCGACATATCTCCGAGAGTCCTCCTCTGCCCGAGGCCACCAAAACGACCGCAATATCAGTTCAGTGGTCTTACGGGCTCCGAAATGACCAGCCAGTTTGTGGTCATGGCAAGATGCTAAGATGGGCAAGCGCTGATCTTCAGGTACAAAGAGCCGATTCTTGTGCCACAGTAGGCCATCCTTGGTAATCAGACTGGGGATGGCCGGTTTGGGTGCTTTGGCTAGTGATTGCCTAATTCTGGCCAGCAAGTCCCCCTGTGTCAGTAGGAAGTTCCTGGGCTGCAGAACTGTGTCAGGGAGCAGGGTGTCTCCTGGTTTACAGAACATCCTAGACAGAGCATCTGGTTTTGTATTCTTCGACCCTGGCCTGTACGTAACATGGAATAAGAAGCGAGCAAAGAAAAGGGCCCACCGGGCTTCACGAGGTCTCAGTCTTCTGGCTGATCGGAGATATTATAAGTTCTTATAATTGGTCAGGATCAGAATAGGGTGCCTGGCTCCCTCTAGTAGATAGCGCCACTCTTTCAATGCGGCCTTAATCGCCAGCTGTTCCCGGTCCCCCACATCATAATTCCTCTCTGGCGGAGTTAACTTACGAGAAAAGAATGCCACTCGGTGAAGAGCAGCCTTAGCTCCCTGTCTCTGTGACAACACAGCCCCCACAGCGATCTCAGAGGCGTCTACCTCCAGGACAAAAGGTAGAGCAGGATCAGGATGCTTCAAAATGGGTGCAGAAGTAAAGAGGCCTTTTAGGGTTTCAAAGGCTTCTTGCGCCTCCTTGGTCCACACAAACTGTGTGTTGGCCTTGGTGAGCTGCGTAACTGGTGTGATAATAGTGGAGAATCCCCGTATAAATTTCCTGTAGAAATTGGCGAATCCAACGAAACGTTGGATTCCTTTTTTGTCCGTGGGAGCTGGACAGTCAAGGATGGCGGAGACCTTCTGGGAGTCCATGGTGATGCCCGTGACTGAGATGATTAGCCCTAGAAAGGACATACTAGGGCGTTCAAATTCACACTTCTCGGCTTTGGCATACAGTCCGTATTGCCGAAGGCGACTCAGGACGCAGGCAACATGTTTCCGGTGTTCTTCCAGAGTGGAGGTGAATATCAGAATATCATCGAGGTAAACGTTGACAAAAAGGTCCAGGTAGTCTCTGAACACTTCGTTCACGAAATCGGGGCGTTACAGAGTCCAAAGGGCATAACCAGGTACTCAAAGTGCCCGAACCGGCACCGGTCTTCCACTCGTCGCCTTCCCGGATACGGACCAGGTTATACGCCTCATGAAGGTCCAATTTCGTGAACACCTTTGCCGTTCACAGTCTCTGAAAAAGTTCTGGAACCAAGGGCAAGGGGTACCTGTTCTTGACTGTGATTTTATTTAATTCCCTGTACAGGGTCTCAGGGTATGATCCTTCTTTTCAACAAAGAAGATGCCAGCTCCGGCTGGTGATGTAGAAGGACGGATGAACCCCTTTTTTAGGTTCTCATCCAGGTAGGCCTTGAGGGCCGTTAACTCCAGCTCCGTCAGAGGAAAGATCCTCCCAAAAGGAACCTCGGCTCCGGGCAGGAGCTCAATAGGGCAGTCATATGGCCTATGCGGGGGCAGCTTCTCTGCTCCCTTCTTACTGAATACATCAAGGTACTGGTGATAGACCGACGGGATCGCCTGGCAAGTCTCCGGGTCCACGTCTGTATCCAGACTGAGCAAAATGGGGTCAGGTCTGCTGGTTCCTGGGAAGCAATGCTGGAGGCAGTATGTTGACAGGAATTTGATCTCCCCGGTAGCCCAGTTGATGGAGGGGCTATGAGCCTGTAGCCATGGTAGCCTGAGGATAATCGGGAACAGAGGGGAAGCGATGAGGTCCAACCGCAGAAATTCCTGGTGGCCGTCTGGAGTAGAAGCCCGGATGGGGAGAGTCTCGTGTGTGACGGCACCGGACTTGATGGTTGTGCCGTCAGCCAGTCATACAACCATCCCATGGGATTTGGGTCGTAGTGGGATCTGGTGCTGGGTAGCAAAGGCCTGATCAATAAATCCACTGCAGGCGCCAGAGTCGACAATAGCAGTGGCCAGGAGACTCTTTCCGGGAAGCTGCAGGGAGATCGGGAGAGAGAGATGCATGGCGGTCTGGGAGGGGTCGGTTTGAGATCGATGGAAGAGGGTGGAGTCTTGGTGCACTTGGCAGGGCAAGTCTTCACCACATGACCGGGTTCCCCACAGTACAGACATAGGCGGTTGCCCAGGCATTGTTGCCTTTCTTCAGGTGTCAGAGATGGTCGAATAAGACCCACTTGTCTGGGCGGGGGCTGATCCAATGTTACTCTTTCGGCTCTTCGCTCTCTCAGCCTTCTGTCAATCTGAATTGTCAGGTTGACTAGAGCATCCAGTGTGGGTGGCACCCCCACACGGGCTAGCTCGTCCTTTAGGGGGTCCGGCAGACCCAGGCAAAACTGAAGAGCTGCGTCATTCCACGCGGTGTCGGCGCTCCAGCGCCTAAACTCCGTCACATAATCCTCCGCCGTGTGGCGGCCTTGTTGCAGCGCATGGAGGGCCGCTTCAGCCGAGGCAGCTTGATGCGGGTCTTCATATAAGGCGGCCATGGCCTGAAAGAACAGAGTCAAGTTACCGACTTCAGGAGCCTTCTGTTCTAGGAGGCGATGCGCCCAGGACTGAGGTGCTTCCCGCAGCAGGGAGATGAACAACCCCACCTTCGTGGTTTCTTGGGAGAAGGTATGAGGTTGGAGGAAGAAATAAAGTTTGCAGGAATTGCGAAAGGCCCGGAATGAAGCGCGGTCGCCTGAAAACCGCTCTGGTAGGGGAACCCTTGGTTCCAGTGGCATGGCCAGCAGGGGATCAGCTATGGACAGACTGGTTCGCGGGGCCTTGGTTGCATTACGTTCTTGCACCTGTGCTTCCAGTCGGGTGTAACTTTCCCGCAGGGTCTGGATGGCCTGGGTCAGCCCAGCCAGGTGTGCATTCAGATCGTCCGTAGGAGAGGTCCCCTGTGCAAACTCAGGCATGGCTGTCTGGTACTGTCACGTACCTGGTGGTGGAGTCTGACTTATGCAGGGGTAACCTCCCTTGCGACCTTGATTCGTGAACCCCTGATAGAGTAAACAGGAAGTCCAGGAGTAAGGATGGCACGAGGGTTGAGTTGGTCACCGGTGATGGTTGGAGAAGCTCCTCTGGTCTAGGTTGGAGGTTAGGTGCAGGTTTGGAAGGTCGGTGGTACAGGCAGAGTCGGCAACTTGTCGGCAACTGGCTGGCGGTGCGGTACAAGGGAGCAGGCAGAAGAGTCGTCAGGTACAGGCAGGGTTTGTTAACAGTCTAGCAGCAGAAGTACAAAAGGAGCAGGCAATCGGGTGGTCGTAGGCAAGCCGGGGGTCGGTGCAGGCAGAGTTGAGACAAGGTCGGGGCAAGCCGGGTCACAGGAACTGGTAACAGGTTTACAGGTCGCTCAGGAAAACAGGTCACACGCTGTAGACCAGACAGCACTTACTACAGGAAGCAGGAAGTTTAAATAGAGCTGCTCCTCTAAGAATTAGAGGAAACAGCAATCAAATTCTATTAACCCTCCGCACCGTCTTCTAACAACGCCTGACGGTGCTCCCTGCATGTTCGACCTCTGTATGTGGCCAGGGTGTGAAGAAGTCTCACACATGTGGTATCGCCATACTCGGGACGAGTAGCAGAATATATTTTGGGGGGTCATTTTTGTTATGTGCATGCCATGTGTTAGAAATATCTTATAAATTGACCACTTTGTGTAAAAATAAAAGCGTTTTCATTTTCTTTCCACGTTTTTCGAAGACTTGTGAAAAAAAACGAACCATTCAAAAGACCCATAATGCCTCAATGTTATTATGATGCCACAGATAACACTTCTTACTAGGGGCATATCTTTACACCCTGCATGCCCAGACAATACTCAAAAACAACTCAAGTCCAATTAGAAGTTTAAAAAAAATACAGGACGTTTATACCCCCTTCCTGCCCAGACCAATTTTCAGCTTTCAGCGCTCTCACAATTTGAATGACAATTACTCTCTCATGCTACACTGTACCCAAGCAAAAATGTTATCATTTTTTTCACACAAATAGAGCTTTCTTTTGGTGGTAATAAGGGAAATAAGTGTGAAAATTATGAAAAAAAAAACACTTTTTTTTGTTTCTGTGATAAAATTTAGCAAATAAGTAATTTTTGTTCATAAATTTGGGCCAAAACCTATACTGCTACCTATCTTTGGTAAAAATAACCCAAATAAGTGTATATTATTTGGTCTGTGTGAAAGTTATAGAGTCTACAAGCTATGGTGCCAATCATTGAAAATTGATCACACCTGATGTACTGATGGCCTATCTCATTTCTTGAGGCCCTGAAATGTCAGGAAAGTTCAAATACCCCCCAAATTACCCCCTTTTGGAAAGTAGACATTCCAAGGTATTTAGTAAGAGGCATGGCAAGTTTTTTGAAGTTGTACTTTTTTCCCACAATTCTTGTGAAAATTAAAAAATTATTATTTTTTTTTTTTTGCACAAAATTGTCATAACAAGTTATTTCTCACACACAGCATATGCACACTTCCAATTACACCCCAAAATACATTCTGCTACTATCCCCGAGTATGGTGATACCACATGTGAGACTTTTTCACACCCTGGCCACAGAGAGAAGTCCAACATGCAGGGAGACACCGGTCCCACACTTTTTCAGAGTGTACACCATAGTGGTATGAGCCCCTATCATCGTCTTACATAAAACCCCACATTAACCTTCACACGTATACGACACACACTCTTTATTGAACAATACTGTTAAAACACGTTTTTTTTTTTTTATTATTAAAAAATTAAAAGTGTTCTTAACACCCTTTTTTCATGTTGAAGTTTTTTGAACGGTACGGAGAATGATTTATGGAACCTTACAGATGAAAGGTTTTCCCCCATTAAACCCCCCATAAACTTGAAAGGACTGTAAAGTCCCGGAGTTCTTTACTCTATCCGGTAGTCATGTAGTCCACAC
>BLSH010478215.1:338107-374791 GCA_018402905.1 Glandirana rugosa
ATCCCCTCCAGCAAAAGCATGAAGCAAATAACAGCATTTGCCAAACTGAATCACTGCCACAGTTATTTGTGTAATTCACTTTTACCTAGTGATAATGTAAATGACTGGCATTACTCTCTATGGCATTACCTTGCTCTTGGCCAGGTGGAGGCACAGTTCAGCTTGCATGGAATGCAGGCTATGCAGTACAAAGCTAAATGTACTTACCAAATAACTACAAATACCTATCATGAATAGTTATGGTAATAAACTTGTATCTGTACAATACATTCAATATTTTGCATTACACCATACCCTTTGTTGAAAAGCTAAGTGCAGTCTATCACTTTTCTGTGCTTGAGTCCCGGGTCTGCTCACCAGCTGTGCTCATTGTGAGGGGTCCCTGCAGTGGTGGCTGGTGAAGTTTTAGGATGGGGGTGCCAGACCCCGTCCTTCCTTTTTGACCCCTCTCACTTCTCATGAGCTCCACCCCTTATAGAATCTACCCACTACATCCCCTGTATTCCACTTGCTTCCACCCATAGTGTCAGGAGTATATAGCTTAGCCTCACAGGGCAGGGTATATAGCATTACAGATCAGGGTATACAGCTCAGCCTCACAGATCAGGTTATATAGCATCACAGATCAGGGTATATAGCATTGCAGATCAGGGTATATAGCTTAACCCCACAGATCAGGGTATATAGCATTGCAGATCAGGGTATATAGCTCAGCCTCACAGATCAGGGTATATAGCATCACAGATCAGGGTATACAGTATAGCATCACAGATCAGGGAATATAGCTCAGCCTCACAGCTCACATGTCAAGGTATTTCCCAGTTTGTTCTGACTAAACACAGTTCTTCTGCTTCTTAGTAGCAACTGGAAGCCTTCCTCCTTTCTTACCCCATCACTTCCACAAACTCTCTGAGCTCACACCTATACATATAGCTCCTCATCACAGGACCACAGACATGTAGATTTTCCTTCAGATCATGCAATGTTTTCATGTAAAACCAGCTATTGAAAACTGATAATTACAATAACTTCTACTAGCATGCACAAGAACGTACTCTCACTCTACAGCCTTATAAAACTCAGAGCGATCTCCAGGGGTACATTTCCCAAACCTGGGCAAATCCCTGGAAGACAAGTCTCTTCCATGCCCTTTGCACACTGCTGCCACCATCCTGCAAAGTGCAGTTTAGTTCCCCCCATCAGAGTGAAGCACACTAGTTGACTTGTGCTAACCCAGTGAGCACAATGGAAACAGATGCTGGGACTTATAGTTCCACAGAGACTGGATACCTGTAAATTGTCCAAAGTCATGCAAAGAAGCCTACAGACTAGTCACCCAAACCTTCTTTGTTTGCTCAGTGGTCTGTTGGAGAACGAATGACCATTGGAGAAAAGCTAGCCTTATAGTGGGTAGGTACAATATTCTTCCTATAGCCTATTGTTCCACAATGTTCCTGCAGACCAAAGCAGGAACATAGGCAATATAACTATGCAGCACTTCCAAGTATGGGAGAATATATAACCCCTCCGCCTCCCAGAATAGAGGGGGAAGGGGACCGGAGCAAGGTGGAGAGGCCGAGGAGACCCAGCGGACGAGGACTGAGCTGCGGGACTAAGAAGAGGAAAGAGGAGCAGTGGCGGCCATAGAGAAGAAGGACACCGGGGAACCAGCGGAGACTGGTGGCCTGCTCAGCTTTACCGAGCAGAGAGAGGGTCAATGGTAGCTGGTGGGCCTGGTTGCACCCCCCCCACCAGGGGTGGCCGGAGGCTCAAGGCACTGAGAGCTGCTGGAACCCCCCCTCCCACAGGAGGTCACTTTCTGGTTCAGGCTGCTGTGTGTACTCTCCTCTTCTCCTCTGGAGTGCGGGCATGAAGATAGAGGTGACTCCGGCTCCAGGCATGTGTCTCCTCTTCCAAAGCGCTGGGCATCTAATAGGATCGCCTGGCACTTTGGCTAATTGGGAAACAGGTCTCACCGACCTGTCTCCTGATTGGTGGGGAGGCACTGCAGTGTGAAAATAGCTATGGTCGCACAATTGGGTGGGAGCCGCCCAGCCCGCCCACCCTTTTTTGAAGGCCCGCCAACCCTTTTTTGAAGCCTATTAGACCCTCTATGCACGGGCTGCCACTGGGCTCCTGCCAGTGTTCATTTTGATGTCAAAGTTCGATTTAGTTTTAGTCATAGTCTTTAGACTAAAATGCCATTTTAGTTTTAGTCATATTTTAGCCATCTGAATTGTTTTAGTCGTATTTTAGTAGACTAAAATCTCCAGTACATTTTAGTTTTAGTCGTATTTTATTCATCTGAATTGTTTTAGTCGTGTTTTCATTGACTAAATTCGAATGGGTTTAGTTAAATTGTAATGCATTATTTAACCTGTTCCCTACCGAGTCATTGTAAAATGACGTTGGCAGGGAACCTCCGTCGATCCGGGCGAACGTCATATGACGTCTGCCGCTTCTCGCCGCTACTGCGGGCCCCTGGGGGCCCCCTCGGGACACAGCCCCCCCCTTGATCGAGGTAAACAGCCAATAAAATTGGCTCTTTACCACGTGACCGGCTGTGTCCAATCACAGCCGATCACTACCGAACTCCACATGCATGCCGCTCGTGCGCACCCCCGGGGGCGTGCAGTGCGGCGAACGGGGCTCAGGCTTGTCCCTCGGACAAAGCCCAGCTCCGATCAGTGTAAAGAGCCAATAGAATTGGCTCTTTACCACGTGACCGGCTGTGTCAATCACATGTCCTCATGTCCGGGAGCTGCTATGCGCACTGCGGGCTCCCCCCAACCTTCCAGTCTCGGGAGGGGACGGGCGCCCTGT
The DNA here is from genome assembly GCA_018402905.1 of Glandirana rugosa. Classification (NCBI taxonomy): domain Eukaryota; kingdom Metazoa; phylum Chordata; class Amphibia; order Anura; family Ranidae; genus Glandirana; species Glandirana rugosa. Next base: position 340,931 of record BLSH010478215.1, read on the forward strand.
CACTGCATATAGACGTCACGCCCCCCCGCCACATGCACAGCGTCATTGTGACGCTGCGCTGTGGGCGGGGTTCACCATACTCGTGGGCACTGTGGGAGGGGGGTTGTCGCCGCTCGCGGGGCGCTTCTGCGCCTGCGCGCGGCTCTCCCTCCCCTTTGTGCTCACGTGTGTGACATTGGCAGTTGAGTGACGGCGGCGTTCCTTACTTATGGACGTCCTTCCTGGGTGGGTTGCTCACCGGGACGTGGCGCACCAGCAATTTCACTTGGACCGTGATCTTACACAACACAGGTATCGTGGTGCCCAGCCTCGCCCCGGTGGCGGCATTGGTGTGACGCTGCCGCTTCCCTCGCCACCACAGCTCCTGGTCATGACGGCCTCGGGTGACCCACCATGTCTGGTGCTACACCAGTGATGTACAGGTTATGTGAGTATTGTCTGTGCCCATTGTTGGGGCTGCACACTCAGTGACGCATACCCCACCTTGGTGCATGTGAAACTAGCTATTACAGTCTCTATTTATTTTCTATCCTAGATCCCAACACGCCTTCTCCTGATGAGTGGCCTTTTCAGCCACGAAACGCGTCGAGCTCCACACTGTCGTGTTTCTCTAATGATCTATCTACCTCAATTGAGCTATTTTTATGGTTTTATTTTAGGGGTATTTCCCTGGGAAATTAAGTCATGGGCCATGTAACTTTTCTTGCGTAACTGTACCTATTGTTACTCATTTATCCAATTGATGGAGGGGGAAACCCTGTTATGTATTCTACTGAACTAATTACCTAATTTTATCATGTGTCACTGTCTGTGATCAGTTGTATATATATATATATGAATTTCAAATAAAAATGTTTATTTTACATATGTATCCATCAATTGTTATGTTTGACCATAACATGCCTCATTCAAAGTCCCACTTCCCTTGCTCCCCCTTATTGGTTGTGCTAATTTATATAAAAGTACCCGAGTACCTGTCATCTGCCCATCAGAGTACCCGAGTACCTGTCACCTGCCCACCTGAGTACCCGAGTACCTGTCACCTGTCCATCAAAGTACCCGAGTGCCTGTCACCATCCCATCTGAGTACCCGAGTACCTGCCACCATCCAATCTGATTACCTGTCACCATCCCATCTGAGTACCCGAGTACCTGTCACCATCCTATCAGAGTACCCAAGTACCTGTCACCTGCCCATCAGAGTACCCGAGTACCTGTCACCTGCCCATCAGAGTACCCGAGTACCTGTCACCATCCAATCTGAGTACCTGTCACCATCCCATCTGAGTACCCGAGTACCTGTCACCATCCTATCAGAGTACCCGAGTACCTGTCACCAGTCCATCAGAGTACCCGAGTACCTGTCACCAGCCCATCTGAGTACCCAAGTACCTGTCACCTGCCCATCAGAGAACCTGAGTACCTGTCACCAGCCCAGCAAAGTACCCGAGTGCCTGTCACCAACCCATCAGAGTACCCAAGTACCTGTCACCAGCCCATTAGAGTACCCAAGTACCTGTTACCTGCCCATCAGAGTACCAGAGTACCTGTCACCTGCCCATCTGAGTACCCAAGTACCTGTCACCAGCCCATCAGCGTACCCGAGTACCTGTCACCTGCCCACCTGAGTATCTGAGTACCTGTCACCTGCCCACCTAAGTACCCGAGTACCTGTCACCAGCCCATCAGAGTACCCGAGTACCTGTCACCTGCCCTTCAGATTACCCGAGTACCTGTCACCAACCCTACCTATCTGCAGCCCATCAGAGTACTCAAGTACCTATCTGCAGCCCATCAGAATTCCTGAGTACCTATCTGCAGCCCATCAGAGTACCCGAGTACCTATCTGCAGCCCATGCCTCATAGAATATACCTCGGGTGTTTGCTTTCAAAAATTGGGTCATTTTGGGGGTAATTCCACTGTCCTGGTGCTCCAGGGCCTTCAAAAGTGTGATAGGTATAAATTAAATTTTATGTGTAATTTATGCTCCTAGAACGCCTGACGGTGCTCCCTGCATGTTCGGTCTTTGTATGTGGCCAGGGTGTAAAAAAGTCTCACACATGTGGTATCGCCATACTCGGGATGAGTAGCAGAATATATTTTGGTGGGTAATTTTTGTTATGCACATGCTATGTGTTAGAAATATCTTATAAATTTACCACTTTGTGTAAAAATAAAAGGTTTTAATTTTCTTTACATGTTTTTCGAAGACTTGAGAAAGAAAATGAACCATCAAAAAGACTCATAATGCCTCAAAGATTATACATTGGGGTGTTTGCTTTCCAAAATTGGGTCATTTTGTGGGTAATTCCATTATATTGGTGCTCCAGGGCCTTCAAAAGTGTAATGGGTCTTTAGGAAATTAGATGTGAAATTTCTGCTCCTAGAATGCCTGACGGTGCTCCCTGCATGTTGGACCTCTCTATGTGGCCAGGCTGTGAAAAAGTCTCACACATGTGGTATCGCCATACTCGGGGACAGTAGCAGAATGTATTTTGGGGTGTAATTGGAAGTATGCATATGCTGTGTGTGAGAAATAACTTGTTGTTATGACAAGTTTGGGCAAAAAAAATTAAAAAATAATAATCTCTTAATTTTCACAAGAATTGGGGGAAAAAATTACAACTTCAAAAAACTTGCCATGCCTCTTGCTAAATACCTTGGGATGTCTACTTTTCAAAATGGGGTCATTTGGGGGGTATTTGTACTTTCCTGACATTTCAGGGCCTCAAGAAATGATATAGGCCATCACTGCATCGGTTGTGATCAATTTTCAATGATTTGCATCATAATTTGTAGACTCTATAACGTTCACACAGACCAAATAATATACACTTATTTGGGTTATTTTTTACCAAAGATAGGTATCAGTATAGGTTTTGGCCCAAATTTATGAACAAAAATTACTTATTTGCAAAATTTTATCACAGAAACTAAAATGAAGTGTTTTTTTTTTCAAAATTTTCACACTTTTTTCAATTATGTTGCAAAAAATAAAAAACCCAGAGGTTCTCAAATACCACCAAAAGAAAGATCTATTTGTGTGAAAAAAATTATACAAATTTTGTTTGGGTACAGTGTAGCATGAGAGAGTAATTGTCATTCAAAGTGTGAGAGCGCTAAAAGCTGAAAATTGGTCTGGGCAGGAAAGGGGTATAAATGTCCGGTATTGAAGTGGTTAAAGTGGTTGTCAACCTGTGACAACCACTTTAACCTACAGGTAAGTCTAGAATAAGGCTTACCTGTAGGTACCCTGCATATCTCCTAAACCTGTACAGTTCAGGAGATATGCAGATGTAATTTCGGCACATGCGCAGTGAAGAAACGGCCTCCGTGCCGTTCCTCCACTGACACTGTGCCGTGACTGGCGGCTCCCGCACGCATGCGCGGGAGTGACGCCACACGACTCCGGCCAGTCACAGAGCCAAAGTCGTGGCCCTGGAAGGAAGAGGGGCAGAACATGGGTGTGGCCACCGCAGGGGACATCGCTGGACTCGTTCGCAGGTAAGTGGCACATAATGGGTTACTATGTGATGCATAGTAGCCCATTATGCTTCTAATTTACAGTTGTATATAGAGGAAGTAAACCCCATCTGGGTTTACTTCCTCTTTAAACTAAACTGTGGCAATACAGTTTAAACATAGCAGGCTGCAATACCATAACTTCACCACCTTGCTCTGGTGGTGCTTCATTAAACTCATTAACACTTTTGTTGTCAGCAGTGACAGACCGCATTAGCATTTTATCGTCATAAGTAATTTAAGACATTTTAGTTTTACCATTTAACATATTCTCATCACCGAGGTTAAGTACTCTCTTTTCCATCAGAGCAGCACCACCAGCTCCAACACACAGAGCTCCCTGAAGGTTTCTAGGGGCACCTCTGCAGTGTCATATACTGTTGATAGGGGAAATAGCATATCCTGCTTAGTGATCATCCCTACCTCATTAACCACTTCCTGCCCGGCCTATTGACAAATGACGGCCAGGCGGTGGCTTCGTTATCCTGACTGAGCGTCTATTGACGTCCTCAGGATAACCCGTGATCGCGGCGCACATCGCGGCGATCGGTGGTGCCGCATTACCGATCAAGGTAACAAGCTTCCATTGGAAGCTTTTTACCATGTGATCAGCCGTGACCATTTACGGCTGGTCACAGTGTAAACAGGAAGAGCCATTTATCGGCTTTTCCACTACTCAGGTCTGCAGATCGGCTGCTCTCCTGACAGGGTAGTCTGCACTTTATCAGTGCAGCCCCTTCAGGATCGCCACACTGGACCACCAGGGAGCCTGTCCAGGACCACCAGGGAGCCCCACCCAGGACCACCAGGGAGCCCCCCCCCAGGGACACCATGGGGAGGCCGCCCAGGACCACCAGGGAGACAATCTGGAGGCCACCCAGAGATCACCAGGGAGCCCACACTAGACCACCAGGTAAGAGGTATACAGTGCACTGTAGGGATGGCACTGTGCCCATATGTGATGCCTGCCAGTGCCATCCCTAACAGTGCTGTATACAGTACCATGTACCAGTGCCATGTACCAGTGCCCACTAGTGCCACCTATCAGTGCCCACCAGTGGCACCTATCAGTGTCACCCACCCATGCCATCTATCAGTGCCCATCGGTGCCACCTATCAGTGCCACCTATAAGTGCCCATCAGTGCCCAGTGCCACCTATCAGTGCCGCCTATGAGTGCCCATCAGTGCCGCATATCAGTGCCACCTATCAGTGCCCATCAGTGCTGCTTATCAGTGCCACCTATCAGTTATCATCAGTGCTGCATATATGTACCTCATCATCAGTGCCACCTTATCAGTGCCACCTCATCAGTGCCAATCTGTACTGCCTCATCAGTGCCCGTCAGTGTAGCCTTATCAGTGCCCATCAGTGTAGTCACATCAGTGCCCATCAGTGAAGGAGAAAATGTACTTATATACAAAATTTTGTGACAGCAACAAAGAAAAAATGTTTTTTTTTTTAATTTTTGGTCTTTTTTTATTTGTAGCGCAAAAAATAAAAACCGCAGGGGTGATCAATTACCACCAAAAGAAAGCTCTGTTTATGGGAACAAAATGATAAAAATTTTGTTTGGGTACAGTGTCGGACAACTGTGCAATTGTCATTCAAAATGCAAAAGCGCTGAAAGCTGAAAATCGGTCTGGGCGGGAAGGGTGGTAAATGCCTGGTATTGAAGTGGTTAAACATCACATTATCAGCATTATTAAACTCAATAGCAGTATTGTCATACTCCTTAGTAAGTTTCACATAATCACATTCAATTTTAACACTTGCCTCCCCACTGGACAGGGCACTGCAGCAAAGCAAGTCCTTTTCTGCACCAACAGTGGGTCTCACAGTTGAGATCACTTCCACTTCATTGTGAGCAATCACACAGTCAGTCTTTCCCATGACTTCAACAGAAACAGTCTTACCCATAGTGTAAATGGTCTTGCCATGTTCACTTGAGTACGTTAACTTTCTTCTGCTGCACTTCTACTGGCCAACTCTTTCTGGTGGCCAGGGGATGAAACTACAGCAGGCATCTCCAGCTGTTTAGCACCCCCTGCAGGCACAACAGGAATTTCCTCTCTGTTGCCAGGGGTGACTGCAAATATTTTAAAACAGGAACCTGGGCTTGCAGATGAAGAGTTAAGCCCAGCAACATTATCTTCCGCTGTATTCCATAACCTGGGACAAGAAAAAATGCCATGCCCAAGTTGACCACATTTTAGGCAGGGTACTTGGTGACTTTCCCCAATTGCTAAGGGAGATGGCACTCTCCCAACATGCGCAAACTCACTGGCATTTCTATGGAGATGGTGAACTACCTCTTCCCTGTAGCTCCTCCTTCCCGCTGGCACATTTTCTCCTGTTGCTAACGGAAACGGTGCTCTCCCAGCTGCACTTTGCTGGCTCTCCCAAACACATAGACTTCTCTCTCTGTGAAGCGGTGTTGCTTTAAACTTGCCACAGTCCTCTGTAGGCAATATTTTTGCCTTGTGGTCCACAGACCTGACATTACAGGCGTTTCTATGAGCAACCACACTCTTCTCAAACTTCTGGTATGCTTGTTGCTCACTTTTGGCACTTAGAGCAGGCTTCCCAAACACAGATGCAGACCTTTGCTTTGCTAGGTAACTTTGCACTGGAGCCTGGGACAAAGAGCACTTGAAGAGTGCATGCCCCCACTCACTGCACTGCAAATGGCACTCTTCCCTGAGTGTCTTGTCCAGGCTTCCCACACTGCATCCTCTTACAAGCTTAGGGCTCTGTACATTGATAACTGGTCTCCTTGCACCAGTGTTGCTAGGGGCAATAACAGCCACAGTCTTCCTCCCTGGCAAACTCTGTTCAGGCATGTATGGGGCTCGTTCAAGCGGTAACAACTCCTCTAGCCACAGAGCTTGGTCTATCATCTCATCCATCCTTGCTTCTTTTTTGAGTTTTGACCTACCCATCTTCACAGTTACTCCACAACACTTTTGCACTCAGCAACAAAATTGAGGCTAGTTACCTTTCTCTTGCAGGTTCTCCTCACCTGTACACACAGATTGTGTAGTCTCATGCACCAAAACACAGTTTATATAACAAATTAACTTACTTCTTTGCAGGGATCTCCACTTCGGCCTGCATCCTCCACCATATGTGAGAACTAGCATCAAATGTAGAGCTTTAAGGACACCGCCACTCGCTGTTTCTTCTTTTTAAGTGCTTTGTTTGCCCATTTTTTAAAAAAGATCGTTCAGTAAACACAAAACATGAGTTTCCCTCATGTTTGGAGATTTCATCCCACCCAGAACACTTTGAAATCTCCACGATCCAGGTATCAAAACAAATTTAAGAAAACACTGAGGAAACTGAAAAGCCACTTTTCTCTTTATGTCACAAGCTCCCTGGAGACACACAACCCATCCAGTTGAGAATTCTGGGTCACAACCTCCTTCTAGATCACAATATATATATATATATATATATATATATATATATATATATATATATACAGTTTTTTCATGCTTGCTGCTGTTCTCCTTCTTGGTGTGTTATGGTATATAGAATATGTGAAATAGCCCATATATGAAGATTTCATAATTATATTGTCAGGCTATTGTCCTGTGCGGTGTCCTACATACCCTCTTTACAGTATATATGTTGATATGTGCCCTCTACCTGGTGCCATCTGCCTGGATCAGCTTGAATCCATGATATGTCTTTCTCTGTGGTTATGTGAGTCTCCCCCACTGGTATATGCCTAGAGATGCAACGGTTGTATGACCGGACGTCCAAAATCATATGTTGGCTGTTGTGTCTCGACATGCACTAAGCGATCGTACGACCAAGCCAAACGTAATGACATGCTACGAGCGTATAAAGAGGTAGTTCCATTATTGTGCGCCACCATTTGGGCCCCTTCATCTAATTTCGTGTTGGTTGAAGTCTGGTGAATGTTGATTCGCAACTTTCAGATCGTTACTGATCGTTCGTTCGACAACCAGCCATGTTGAGATCTAGAGAGAGAAGTCTTGCTGTTGTTGGCCTAGGAGTCCTGGCTTGGACCCAAAACCAACGCAGGAGGACTAGAAAGAGGAGTTGGACCAAAAATTGGTTACTTAACCGTGATCAATTTGGTCATATGGCTTTAGTCAGGGAGCTCCAGGAGAATAATCCTGTTGATTTCAAGAATTATCTTCGGATGACGGATCCCTGCTTTAACCTCCTCTTGGCATTGGTGTCCCTCTGTATCCAGAAGTAGGACACATGCATGCGCCTTGCTATCACCCCTGAGCAAAGGCTCATTGCCACCTTGCGCTATCTCCCAGGCATCTCCCCCCTGGCTCTTGGAGTTATTATTCCTGAGACATGCTCAGCCATCATACAGGTGCTGCAGAAGGACTATATTAACCACTTAAGGACCGGAAGGATTTCCAGCTTTAGGACCGGAGCCCTTTTTGCGATTCGGCACTGCGTCGCTTTAACTGAAAATTGCACGGTCGTGCGACGTTGTACCCAAACGAAATTTGCGTCCTTTTTTTCCCACAAATAGAGCTTTCTTTTGGTGGTATTTGATCCCCTCTGCGTCATTTCTGATCGCCGCGATAAACAAAAGAAGAGCGACAATTTTGCAAAAAAAAAACAAATTTCTTACTTTTTGCTAAAATACAAATCCAAAAAAAAAATATAAAAAAAATTTTTTTTCACCGTTTTTGGCCGATTTATATTCTTCCTCATATTTGTGATAAACAAAATCGCAATCGGCGTTTATTGATTGGTTTGCGCAAAAGTGGTCGCGTTTACGGATGATGAGAATTCATTTTTGGGGTTTTTATTTTTTTTTTATTTTTTACTATTAATGGCGGCGATCTGCAATTTTTAGCGGTACTGCGATATTTCAGCGGACATGTCGGACCATTTTGACACTTTTTTGGGACCATTGGCATTTATACAGCGATCAGTGCTATCGCTGTGTAAATGCCATTGGCAGTGAAGGGGTTAACCTGCAGGGGGCGCTCTAAGGGTTAAGTATGTTCCCTTGGCGTGTTCTAACTGTGGGGGGACTGTACTAGCTGGGGAAGGGAAGTGGTCACAGCCTTCGTATACAGGAAGGCTGTGATCACAGCCCTTCCCCCTTCACAGAACGGAGGTCCGTGTTTACTTACACGGAGCTCCGTTCTTTCGCTCCGGGGGGGGCATCGCGGGTGGCCGGTGGCAATCGAAGCCGCCGCACCCGCTCCCTGGCCCCCCCGGACACAGTGAGCGCGCGGGCGCGCTCACTAGGCGCAATCACGTGCCCGCCGTCATATGACGGCGGTCTGCGTTACAGAGCCACTTTGCCGCCGTCAATTGCCGATTGACGGTCGGCAAGTGGTTAAGATATGTTTCATGTTAATACCCCATTTTATGTGTTTCTGATAGATAATATTGTATTTGCCCTTTTTGCAACACATAATTAGCAATATTACAATATGCTGTGAATGTCTTTTATGGCCTCATGGATGCTCTTAGCTTTTTTCACCTCCTTTTTTTCTCTACACACCTCCCCAGCATGTTGTCCTGTGTCCATACACACTCAACCTGGTAACTTCACAATTATTTAGGTCAGCTGCATTTTGGGCCTTCACCCCCCCACCCCAAAAAAAATACACACTTTTCAAACGTTATTTGTGTGTTTCAAATCCTGCAGGGTGCCTGAGATCTTCTTATTATGTCAAAGATAATCCCAGCCCTCCCCTCTCCATCTTTTGTGGGTCACATTTCCTTAAGAATTACCCAAACCATGTAGTGCAAGGGCCTGCTTGATTACCTACTAATTTGACCTCATATGATATTTTTTGTTTGAATATTCTTTTAAAAATGTGATTGTAATAGTATAGTGTGTATGTAGCTTGGGATTATGACACTTCTTACCTGTCCATTGTGCTGGAAATAGAAGTCTATCCTTGTGTTGCCCCAGCATTTTTCTGTTAAATAACATTTCTATGTTTTGTATGCAAGTAGTAAATGTCTATTTTTTTTTCTCCACAGTTTCCTTCCAATCCACAGCAATGGCAGGAAGTTGCGGCACAGTTTTTGCAGCAATGGGATTTCCCAACTGCGGCGGTGCCATTGATGGCAAGCATGTGAAGATTATCCCACCACCCGACTCTGGCTCGTATTACTACAATTACAAAGGGTTGGATGCAATGGCAGACCTCCAGACTAACCATGCTACCTTGGCCACCCAGAGTGCACAGGATTTGCGGATCAAATATATGGACTATTTTGTGAGGAGAGGGGCTGTGCCCTGGCAGGACATGATTCCTGATCGTGTTTAATGTTTTGTTGGCCTTATAAATTAATCCTTCAGTTTAACTACTCTTATCTGTCGTTTTTATATGTATAAGATATGTTCTATATATGTTTTTTATTTTGTCACTTGCTCCAAGAGGGAAATCTAACCTGGATTTCTCCATGAGGTCACAATATCAGCTTCAGCTAAGTATTGTGGTGTGCACATACACACACAATGTTTTTGTTTTTCATGCATGGAATGCATGAAGAACAAAAACATGATGCATTCCCAACTACTTCAATTGTTCTCTACTCAAATTAGCATGAGTTGACAACATATAAGAGCACATTCGCTCTGTAAATACATCAACTTAGTAAATTCACAGGTAAAGATCAAGTAAAGAAGAAGCCACACACTATTTGTATTTAAACTTTTTACTACAAGCATATTCCTAGATGCTTGTTAAGGTGTAAAAGTCATATTCAAAAGAGACATCAACCACCAAAATATTTTAGGCCCCAAACGACAAAGTGTGTGAACATGTGCTCTATTCCATCAGGGTGTTTCAAGTGTCGTGTTTCTGGGGTGCAACCCCCTTTCCTCCAAACTAGAGTATTTTGGAGAGAGGGGTGTTGCATCAGCAACACGCGTGAGTTGATACCGTCAGGGGTTCTGAACTGTCGTGTTTTGGGGGTGCCCCCCTTTATCAAAACTCAAGTAGCTTTGATAAAGGGGGCACCCCTGAAACATGTCAGCTCAGAACCCCTGATGGATCAACTCACGTGTTTCACTGATGCAAGACCCCTTTCTCCAAGAAACTCTAGTTTGGAGGAAGGGGGGTTACACCCCAGAAACATGACACTTGATACCCCCTGATGGGATAGAGCACATGTTTACACACTTTCTCATTAGGCCACTGTTTAGCAACTCCACTCCTCAAGGTCCAAAAACAGAACTTATTTTCCAGATTTAACTCAGAAAATGGGAGCTATTTAAATGTCTTATGTGTAATCTTTAAAAATGTGTTTGTTAATGCCCCTTGAGGAGAGGAGTTGCGAAACACTTCACATGTAAAAAACTTTACCCTAAACAAACAGGGAAAAACTACAGAATAGTGTCCAAAAACACAGCCCAAGTCCAAGAGGAACTTAAAACTTCCCCAGCATGTCCCCAACATCTGTCAGTCTTCTTTGTAAATGGGTATGTGCCTTTTTGATGACCACGAGCTCCTTGCAGCACTGGATTATTCCTTGCCTTAATTGGCCCTCATGACCTGGCAAGAAGAGCAAAATGTATTAACGCAATGATGGTCATGTGGCTGAGGGTGAACCTAGTGATTTTGGGCCAAGTTAATCTTAAACACCATTACTTACCTACCCAGTGGATTGTTGGGTGTGACCTGCTTGCCCTTCAGACACCTACACTACTTTAAATGTAAACACAGACACTACTCTGTAATGTTTGACCTGGTGTCTGGGTCTCCAAAGCTAGTCTACCTAGCGACACAGACAGCTACTTACACCTCTTTCTAAGCCATGCTAGTGTGAAAGCACTACCTACTGTACTAATGTGGGAACTAGGTGTTTACTTAAAACAATGTAACACTTGACATGTCAATACATAAGAAGCAATATTATAACAATACTTACAAGGACAAACTACAGGCTCAGCACCAGCTTCTTCATTTTTGGGATCAGGGGCAGGTTGGGTGAGTGCTTCACATTCAATTTCCTCTATAAAAGAAAAATACAATATTCATTAAGCATCTCAAAGTCACATCTGGTTCAAGACATACATTTTTTGATTTGACCAACCTTGGACTTGGGCCGGAATGACCAGTTCTGGCTGACTGTTCACCTGGGCCTCTGGTGACTATGGAGAATTTTCTGCCAAAAAAAAACATCCAAAAAGCAAGATGAGGCCATTTTCCACGTGGCAAAGACTTGACAAGTGCCAACATAGTTAAACTCTTACAACTGCCCCCCTGCCCCCCCCCTCGCTACTATGGGATGCTGGATGTCTGATGTCCATCATAGGCATTTGTATGACTACGAGCACTGGCGGCTCTCCTCTACCCATGTCTGCACTGGCAAGGCTGTATTGATGGGCACTGATCAATCAGACAGCAGCCAGCAAAGTGACACTTATCCTTTAATTTAGGCCTGAAGCTCCTGCCCTTTTGCCCACTTAGCAGCACCCCTGTCTGTGGCTTAATATTTTTTAGAAAAATTTTGTACTTATGTTCTGGGTGACAAGGTGGGCTAGATTCCGCCTCAGCAGATGTGCCCGGGGTGGGGGACTCCCTTCGTCCCTTGCGGGGGTGGTCACCTTTTTTTTTATGTTTCCCTGTTTAAATATAAAAAAGATTATAAGTGAAAAACCTAAAGGTCTCAAAACATTAACAAATTCTATTCTTCTATTCATATATGCTTTTGAGTTACCTTCAAATTTGGAATACCAAGGAATACATTTTCAAACCTCAGCTAGAATTCTCTCTAGCTACTTTTACCAAGAACACATCCAGACACCTAATTTACACATATACATATTGCTTTCATACAACTATTGCTTACTTTTTTCAAGGAGTCTATGGATCTTTGCCAGCTGATCTAGCTCATGATGTTTCAGATCCGTCCACCATTTTTGGAGTTGGTCTTTGGAGCGCTGGACGCCATATTTTTGGGACAGGCGACTGATGACCTGCTCTAAAATAAAATCTTTCTGGCTGTTAGGCCTTTCGTAGTTCTCCTTCTTGCAGTCATAATCTTGCCGTTCCATAATGCCCATCATGTTGACCATCACAGCCTTGATCATGGGGGTGGCTTTGACCTTTTTATGTGATCCAGCACCGCTGGCCTGGCTGCTGCTTCTAGAATCCGCCATCTTTCCTTCCAATCATTCCCCGATCGTTCTGCTAATGCTAATTATTTGGGATAACGAAGGTTCGACTTGAGCTCCTGGCATAGATGGGTAGTGGCCTATACTGCTTGTATTGAGGCCTAGATGGGGATTAATGGGCTATACTGATTGGATTGAGGCCTAGATGGGAATTAATGGGCTATACTGCTTGGATTGAGGTCTAGATTGGGTCCAGCTTAGGGGTATGCCTGACAAAGTTGCGTTATGCTTTGTCCTGTGTCTTGCAGGCATAATGAGTGATCAGTTTTTCTCCCATGAGTTCCTACCACAATTTATTGACCTATACCATCAACTCCCATGTCTGTGGAACATCAAGACCAAGGAGTATTTTAACCGGGTCTGAAGGCAGGCAGCTTTAGAGCAACTGGCAGAGCTGTGCAAACAGATAAAGCCTAATGCAAATGTGAAGTAGGTCAGAGACAAAATTGCCAACATGAGGACCACATACGGGAGCGAGGTGAAAAAAATCCAACAATCACAGAAGTCAGGAGCTGCAGTATCTGACGTATATGTGCCGAAGCTGTGGTACATTGAGAGCCTGCAGTTTATCAGAAACACATCTGAGGCCAGGTGATCTCTATCTACCCTGCCCTCTACCTCTGCTGAGGCCACGGCTCCTAAAACTGAGGATGAAGATGTGGAGGAGGCCATCTTGACCCAGGTATAGTGTTGTTGAACATATTGTAAAGATAAAATACATTGATAATAATTAAACATTATTGGCCAAATATTTGAGCCGTAACACATTTGTTTCAATATCTAAACACAGTTGTGGCCTAAACTCATTTGAAGGATAAATCCAAATGCTGGTGCCAGAATGCTAGTGTTTTGTATTTCTAATTATTCAATTACATACAGTCAGGAAATTTGTTTTGATTGATGACCCACACAAAGATATTCTAATAATGTCACTTTTTTATACACAGGAAAGTGTCATAGAGACGTGACTGAGGAGGAGGCAGTTGTCTCTTCCCTAGTTTGTGAGTCTCAAATCCCTCCTCTTCATGTTGGTCTTTAAAGGAAGCGAAAAACACATAATGTAGATGAGAGTGCTTCCTCATTCTTCCGCCAGGCCTCAGCCGTCCTCCAGAGGGATCTAGATGAAGAGGAGTCATTTGCTGCCTATGCAGCTGCTAAACTAAAAAAAATGACTCCCTACCAGCGGAGCAGATATGAGGAGCTAATGACGCAGGTGCTCAGCAAGGGGGAGAGGGAGCTCATTACAGAATACACCGAGCTCCATGAGAATGTGCCTCCACCACCTACACCATCTCAACACCCATCCCATCCAGCACACCAGCATGCTGGCCAGTGGCAATTTGTTCCCCATGGCTCCCACGAACAGCCATGGTCTGGGCATTATGGCCAATACCCCCATTGATGTATTTATTTATTTTTCTGTATTTTTGTTTTTATTCTTTTATTTTGGTTTTTCTTTAACACATTTTGATAATGCTAAGCACTTTTTTCTGTTATACTTTATTTACTGCAAAATTGCATTTCTAATTTAATTTATCATCTTTATGCTTGAAAATAAAGAAGACTGAGAATAACAATACTTGCCTATGTTTTTTGATTCAAGTGATAGGTTTGAAGTAGGCAGTTACATTAAAAAGAAAAGTTGGAACAATTACCAAGGGACCAAAAATACTTTAATTTTTTGGATTTACATTTCAGAGCTAATTATATTGGGGAAATGTTAAATACAATAAAATAGAATCAAAATAATGCTAATTATATTTATATCACTACAGAACACCTGTCTTTCATTACATTCATAACATGAGTACCACTAGCAATGCATCTTCATTATTTTCCCAATAAAAAAGCTGCTAAGGTGCGCTGCATTTCACTATTTGAATTCAATTGCCTCTAGACGAATATGCATTGTGAAATTTGAACGTAGATTTACACGAACGGACACTTCCGGCCTTTCCTGACTTTGGAGCATTCGTGTTTTGCACATACAACTTGTTGGACCAACTTCTCTATACACGCGGAACAACAGTCGTACAACCACTTGTTGTACAAAAAAAGTTTTCTAGTCTGCTCATCCAACTTCTGTTGTACGACCGTCGCACGTCGGCTGTTCTAATCCCGCGTACTAACGGTCGGGTGATTGTACTAAAAGGTGTTGTACGACCGTTTTCATACGACCGTTGCATTGTGTGTACGAGGCTTTAAAGTTAAGTGTGTAGCGATACCCCCGAAGGAGCTGCTTAAGTTTGTTCAATCTGTTACTCTGCCCTTCAACCCAAAGAAGCACCTCAGCCCCTACTGGCACACCTAGCAATATAGTTAATAAAGTGGTAGAGTAATGACACACAGACACAGTTCAGCTCTCTCAAGTTTACTTAGTCAAGAGAAGAGGCTTAAAGGGACATTAGTCAGCCAAGTCCTGTATAAGTAGCCAAGACTTGGTTGAAACAATTCCTATTAAAGCAATTGAATAGTAATTAGCAACAACAAATAAGTAACACCAATGTATACAGTGTTAAAAATGTACATCATAAACATATATACGTCAAATGAGAACAGTGCAGCTAGACACCGCAGAACCTAAGTTCACATTATTAGTACCTATGTGAACAGGCAGTAGAGATGCCCTTTAACTGGGCCAAACCTCTCCTCTCTTTACCTCAACCCACAGGTGCACAACAAAGCAAATAGCAAACATAGGATTAGAACAATTATAACCGTGGCTTAACTGGCTCCTTTATTTGGCAGAGTCCAGCTACCTGAAGGATCACCCTTAGGATAGGCAACAATAGTCTGTGGTGAAAGCGTAAAGAGAAACACTGAAGGATTAACAGCAGTAAGGATAGAATACAGATGTCCTGGCTGCAGATGTGCTGCAATGGCGTTCAGTCTGCTGACCTGGTGAACCGGCTGATTCCGTGACATTCAGCGTTGCTGCAGTGCGTCTTTCTGGAAGCAGGTAGTGTTCTGATCCTCTAGACTGGAACGGCAGGCTGTGTGCCTCTTGGTAGGCCGCAGTTCTCTCACACAGCAACAAGATGGTGCTCTCACGATGGGATCCAGGAAACAACAGAGCTTGGGACTGGTCTGCACTTCATTATATAGTCCCTTCCATCATCCTCTCCTCTCTTTGCAGCTGCTGCTTGTTAAAGACCCATTCATTGGCTCCTGTAACTGCTCCTTTAATTGGCTTTCTTCGTCCTGCCAATAGGAACAGAGGGGAGGAAGCAGATTAACCTGACACCTGTGCGTGTGTGAAGAGGAGAAGGAGAAGGGGAAACGCATGCAGGGAGCTGGCAGGCACGTCTCCCTATCTGCCTCTATCAGTGTTAAATCTGTCAGCCTCTGGAATAGCAGGGCACCGGCTACACACTCCTCTCACCAAAGAACCTCCTGAGAGACCAGCCTTCATCCAGGCTTTCTCTAGCAAGGGTCCTCCCCTTGATGTTCTCAACTTGGCTTGGTTTTTTCCACCCTGGGCAAGACAGCCTAAGGACCACCTCAGGCCCTCCTGAGAGAGTTTGGACTCCCGCTGCTTTTTCTTTGGATCTTTGGCGCTAGCTACTATAAATACCCACCTGGTTGGCTTCTTCACCAGGGCCCTCTGAAGCTTTCTGATTGTTTTTCAGAGGTGGCTGGCTTGCTGTAGTGGACTTGTGCAGACATGTCTGTAATGCGCCACTCCTCCGCAGTTGAGGCAGACTACTGGGTCCATAGACTCCTCTGCAGGAACAACTGTAGGGCTCAAAGTCTGTGTGGATCCTGAGGCACCTTCGCCAAGCAATGCAGTGATTCTAGCTGCCAGCAGATTCAGCATTTCCATCATTTGGGATATCTGCGACTTTAGTATGCCTATTTCTGAACTGGGCTTGGTGGCAGCCTCCTTGTCTCCAAACATGGCTTCCTCCTCCCTCACTAATTTGATGAGCTCAGGATAATTTAACGACATGGCAACGCCTGAGGTCTTCAGCTGAATCCAAGCTGGATCAGAGTGCAGAGCGCCTCTCAAGATTTGCTGCATTCTAGCTTGATCCACGGCAGAAGGTTGCAGCCCCTTCCTCAACACAATCTGATACAACATCTTATTCAAACGTCTGATGTATTCAGACAGGCATACACCTTTGCATTGGAGGGCGTACTCAAACTCATAAATTAAGTCCGCTGCTGTCTCCATTGGTCCAAACTCCCCCTGTAGCAAAGTGGGGTAGTCATAGGCAGTGCAGGCCACTTTACTGAATTTTAAGTTCTGAATGACTTCTGCAGCAGTCTCTCACAAACTCTCACTGATGCGCTGACTCTTTTGGGCTTCCGGTGCTTCCCACTCCTTTAGGGCCTGCACGGCTTGCTCCATCCAAATCTCATGCTCTTCTTCCCCAGCAGGCACAGGTTGTTTCTCAGAGAAAGGTCTTGGCTCTTGGTACTGAACCCTAATGCATGTGGGGGTGTCCTTAGAGCATTTATCCAGGAACTCTCCCAAGGCTGTGATTAACTTCGGCCTGTACATGGCTTTAGGTGTCAGTGAGGTAGCCTCTCCATATGGGGCTGCTTGGCTTGAACTTTCTGGGCTCACATCAACAGAATCCATCTTGACACCTGTAGGGGTGCTGCCTAGAGGAGTTGATTGCAGAGTAGCGGAAACTCCCGGATATGAGCCCCCACATGTAGTGATGCCCCCAAAGGAGCTGCCTAAGTTTGTTCAATCCGTTACTCTGCCCTTCAACCCCAAGAAGCATCTTAGCCCCTACTGGCACACCTAGCAATATGGTTAATAAAGTGGTAGAGTAATGACACACAGACACAGTTCAGTTCTCTCAAGTTTACTTAGTCAAGGGAAGAGGCTTAAAGGGACATTAGTCAGCCAAGTCCTGTATAAGTGGCCAAGACTTGGTTGAAACAATTTCTATTAAAACAATTTAATAGCAATTAGCAACAACAAATAAGTAACACCAATGTACACAGTGTTAAAAATGTGCAGCATAAACAGATACAGCAAATGAGAACAGTACAGTTAGACACCACAGAACCTAAGTTCATATTATTAGTACCTATGTGAACAGGCAGGAGAGAGGCAGGGGGCCGACCCTTTAACTTGGTCATACCTCTTCTCTCTTTACCTCAACCCACAGGCACACAACAAGGCAAATAGCAAACATAGGATTAGAACAATTATAACCATGGCTTAACTGGCTCCTTTGTTTGGCAGAGTCCAGCTACCTGAAGGATCACCCTTAGGTTAGTCATCAATAGTGAAAGGGTAAAGAGGAACACTAAAAGGTTAACAGCAACTCTGTAGTGTAGGTGAATCAGCTAGCACTTTAGGAGAATTTGTAATCCTAAATGGTAGAGCAGAGCAGTTGAGCTGATATGTAGTTAGCCAGAACAAGGATGCTGGATCTTCCTGTGTGAACTAAGCACAAGGTTTATAATGAAAACCACCGCACTACATTAATATTCCTAATAAATCTACTCATTAAATGCTGCTGCTTTTAAAATTGCAATCAAAAAATGGTGTAAACAAATAAATCAGTGTTCATAGCAGCGCATGTACAATAAGTGTATATGAACATCAAAAATCAATAAAGTGCAAGTGCTTATGAATCAGTGTGCATAATTAGACAGTCCAAAAGTCCATAGTGTCACACAGTGTTGAACTTAATCCAACACCAACCACTCTTCCTCCACCAATATGTGCTCCTCTCTATCCACCCTGTATAGATAGAGAGGAGCACATATTTAAGCTGAGTGGTCCCGTCACATAGCCACTGATCAAGTCGGATATGACGGATTGTTAAGGGCGTGACTATACAACGACTCTAAGCCTAGCTGGACGTGTGCCAAATGTGTCATGGTGTCAGATAGATGCTAATTCATATTGAACGCGAACAGTAACAGACAGTCTACTATTGTACACAAGCGATCTTGATTTTTAATAAATGTAAGCGCAATTGTTTTTAAATAAGGCTCTTTTTGCTTATATTCCCTTTACTGACCCTGCCTGTAATCCGGGGAGTGGAAGCTGTTACTTACATGTCCTATATGGAGTGATTCTATATGGAGTGATTTTTTTCTTGATAAGCTGATTACACTGGACATCTGGAGTGGATGCTGATGCTTGCCTGTCCTATATTGAGTGATTTCCATATATAAGCTGATGTCACTGGACCTCTGGTGAGCCTCAGTCATTTTGGGTGTTATTTGCACTTTTGCATATCGGTGGAGGAAGAGTGGTTGTTGTCGGACTAAGTTCAACACTGTGTGACACTATGGACTTTTGGACTGTCTAATTATGCACACTGATTCATATGCAATTGCACTTTATTGATTTTTGATGTTCATATACACTAAGCACAAGGTGGCGCTGTGACTGCTTGCTGGAAAGATATTGTATCCAGAAGGACTGTAAGTACCAGCAGTAAGGATAGAACACAGATGTCTGTATACAGTGTCTATTGGGTGAAGTCAATCTGTATCCTGTTAGCACCATAGGTATCAGAAAAGCAACAGGAACAGAGATGTCTGTATACAGTGTCACTATGGCAATTAAATGGGCAGTGCCCACTCACCAAATCCTGTACGCTTTCAGAAGTCCTCTGAAGGGCAATCAAGCTATTCTCCTGGCAGCAGATGTGCTGCGATGGTGTTCAGTCTGCTGACCCGGTGAACCGGCAGATTCCGTGGCATTCAGCATTGCTGCAGAGCGTCCTTCTGGAAGCAGGTGGTGTTCTGATCCTCTTGGCTGGAGCTGCAGGCTGTGTGCTTCTTGGTAGGCCGCAGTTCCCTCACACAGCAACAAGATGGTGCTCTCATGATGGGATCCAGGAAACAAGAGAGCTTAGGCCTGGTCTGCACTTCATTATATAGTCCCTCCCATCAGCCTCTCCTCTCTTTGCAGCTGCTGCTTGTTAAAGTCCCTGTAACTGCTCCTTTTTTGGTTTTCTTCCTCCTGCCAATAGGAACACAGGGTAGGAAACAGATGCCTGTGTGTGTGTGTGTGAAGAGGAGAAGGGGGGGGGGGCATGCAGGGAGCTGGCAGGCACGTCTACCTGTCTGTCTGTGTCAGTGTTAACTCTGGTAGCACCCGCTACAAGTGTTTTCCCATATGTGTTTGTTGCTTGCAGCTAACATTAAATGAAATCATGTTATGGTCACTGCTACCCAGATGTTCTTTTATATGAATATTGGCAATAAGCTCGGCATGGTTTGACATTACCAGATCCAGAAGAGCATCATTCCTAGTCAGGGCCTCAATAAACTTGACCATAAAATTGTCTTGTAATAGGTTTAGAAATTTCTGCCCTTTAGCAGTGCCATTACTCCAGTCAATTTCCGGGTAGTTAAAATCCTCCATTATTATCACTGTCCCAGACCTTGCAGCCACTTCTATCTGTGCAAGGAGCTGAGTCTCCACCTCCTCATTAACATAGGGAGGTCTATAACAAACTCCAATGATAACCTTTGAAGTACGCACACCCATGTACAGTTCCACCCATAATGCTTCAGACTCATCATACTCTCCATCAACTAGGTCCTCTTTCACACTCACTTGAGATCACTTCTCACATAGAGACAGACACCACCACCCCTCCACTTTACCCCGTCTTTCCGAGAGAGAGCATAGCTAGGAATATTAATAGCCCAGTCATGTGAAGAATGAAGCCATGATTCAGCAATACCAATTAAATCATAGTTCTCCTTGTGCAGCAGAGCTTCCAACTTACCTATTTTGCTTGGCAGACTTTTGGCATTGGTGAACAAATACTTTAATTCATTGTCACATTTTGCATACTTATATTGCAAATAGTACAATTTCCAATGGTTGTTTGTAACATGGGAACCTTCATATCACCCCCCAACTTTCCCCATTCCACCCACCAATAGGGGCTGATGCCTTTCTGACCTGTCTGCCCCATTATAATCTAATTTACCTCTCCCCCAGCACAGCAGACCACCTTCCATTTAAGTGCAACCCATCTTTAGCATATAGGTTGTACCCCAATGAAAAGTCAGCCCAGTGCTCTAAAAACCCAAATCCCTCCTTTTTACACCAGGTTTTTAGCCATGCATTCAGTTCTCTAATCTTCCCCTGCCTTTCCTATGTTGCGCATGACACAGGCAATATTTTATAGAATATCACCTTGGAGGTCCTTCCCTTTCAGTTGCAGCCTAGTTCTTGAAATTGGTTCTTAAGGAGTCTCCACCTTTCATATATTCTGTCATTGGTTCCAATGTGGACCAAGACAGCTGGGTCATGCCCAGACCCTCCTAGTAATTTATCACCCCAGTCCACCACATGCCGAGCCCTGGCACCATGGAGACAGCAAACCATTTGGTTGAGGCAATTCTGCCAACAAATTATTCTATCAGTCCTTCTGATTATAGAATCCCCTATTACCACCAACTGTCTAGGCCTAACTACACTACCCTTAGATGGACTGCTCTTCTGGATGTTAGAGGTAGCAGTAACATCAAGGGCTACCACCTCTGAGCTTGCCACCCTCACATCTTCACCCAACTTGGCAAATCTGTTAGGGTGCTCAAACCCAGAGCTGGCCTTCCTTTTCTGTGAGCTCCTACCACTCCTTCTAAATACATTAACCCATCTTTCTACCTGGTAATCCTGACTTACCCCTCCACTCTCCCCATAAACCCTACTAGCCACCTGCTCAGTGAGCAGAGGACCCCTTTCAAGGTTGTCAGTTCTGCCCAGTGTTGCAATTTGCTCCTCCAGATCTCTAATGCAAGCTTCCAGAAGGGCAACACACTCACATCAATTGCAGCAGTATCCATCCTGGAGCTGTTGCTCCATTGTATACATGTGGCACACTGTGCGCTGCACAAAACCTTCAATCTTGCTAGCACACATTTTCCCAGTTACAATAATAATATTACTAACAGGAAATTTCAGATGTTACTTACAGGCTTCAAGGCTCCTGTTTTAAACTCTGGTTTTTAACTCACCACTTAGTCAAATTTCAACTTGGTCTAAGTTCCAGCAAGCAAAACATACAAGCTTAAGGATATGCAAGCTCAGTAATGAGTTCTACAGAAATTTATATACGGTTAGGTCCATAAATATTGGGACATTGACACAATTCTAATCTTTTTGGCTCTATACACCAACACAATGGATTTGAAATGAAATGAACAAGATGTGCTTTAACTGCAGACTTTCAGCTTTAATTTGAGGGTATTTACATTCAAATCAGGTGAACAGTGTAGGAATTACAACAGTTTGTATATGTGCCTCCCACTTTTTAAGGGACCAAAAGTAATGGGTCAGATTAACAATCATAAATCAAACTTTCACTTTTTAATACTTGCTTGCAAGTCCTTTGCAGTCAATTACTGCCTCTAGTCTGGAACGCATAGACATCACCAGATGCTGGGTTTCATCCCTGGTGATGCTCTGCCAGGCCTCTACTGCAACCGTCTTCAGTTCCTGCTTGTTCTTGGGGCATTTTCCCTTCAGTTTTGTTTTCAGCAAGTGAAATGCATGCTCAATCGGATTCAGGTAAGGTGATTGACTTGGCCATTGCATAACATTCCACTTCTTTCTCTTAAAAAACTCTTTGGTTGCTTTCGCAGTATGCTTCAGGTTATTGTCCATCTGCACTGTGAAGCGCCGTCCCATGAGTTCTGAAGCATTTGGCTGAATATGAGCAGATAATATTGCCCGAAACACTTCAGAATTCATCCTGCTGCTTTTGTCAGCAGTCATATCATCAATAAATACAGGAGAACCAGTTCCATTGGCAGCCATACATGCCCACGCCATGGCACTACCACCACCATGCTTCACCAATGAGGTGGTATGCTTTGGATCATTAGCAGTTTCTTTCCTGCTCCATACTCTTCTCTTCCCATCACTCTGGTACAAGTTGATCTTGGTCTCATCTGTCCATAGGATGTTGTTCCAGAACTGTGAAGGCTTTGTTAGATGTTGTTTGGCAAACTCTAATCTGGCCTTCCTGTTTTTGAGGTTCACCAATGATTTACATCTTGTGGTGAACCCTCTGTATTCACTCTTGATTGTTGACTTTGACACACATACACCTACCTGGAGAGTGTTCTTGATCTGGCCAACTGTTGTGAAGGGTGTTTTCTTCACCAGGGAAAGAATTCTTCAGTCATCCACCACAGTTGTTTTCCGTGGTCTTCCGGGTCTTTTGGTGTTGCTGAGCTCACCGGTGCGTTCTTTCTTTTTAAGGATGTTCCAAACAGTTGATTTGGCCACACCTAATGCTTTTGCTATCTCTCTGATGGGTTTGTTTTGTTTTTTCAGCCTAATAATGGCTTGCTTCACTGATAGTGACAGCTCTTTGTATCTCATATTGAGAGTTGACAGCAACACATTCCAAATGCAAATAGCACCCTTGAAATGAACTCTGGACCTTTTATCTGCTCCTTGTAAATGGAATAATGAGGGAATAACACACACCTGGCCATGGAACAGCTGAGCAGCCAATTGTCCCATTACTTTTGGTCCCTTAAAAAGTGTGAGGCACATATACAAACTGTTGTAATTCCTAAACCGTTCACCTGATTTGGATGTAAATACCCTCAAATTAAAGCTGAAAGTCTGTAGTTAAAGTACATCTTGTTCGTTTCATTTCATTCATTTATGGATCTGACTGTAGGACCTGTATCACCTGTGACCAGTTAACTATTCTGTAACTACTTGACAGGGGTATTAAATTTAAAATTTTTGCAGCCTTTGATGCCGATGGTGCTGTTTAAGTGTTATTGGGATCTGGAATCTCTGCAAGATTGTCTAGGCTGCCTAGCTTTGTGGGTGTTGATTTTATCTGAAAGTAACTTTTGGTATAGTTTTCATGGGCACAATTAACAACCAAGGACCAATTTTTCTGACAGGTGCATCAAATTTCAATTTTTTACAGGAAGGCCAATTCTTGCTTTCATCAAGAGTACCTTTAGAAGGTTACAGAGTGAAGGCACCACCAACACTCAAAGACCAATTTTTCCGCAAATGTTTGACAGGGGTATCAAATTTCAATTTTTTACCGCAAAGCCAATTCTTGCTTTCATCAAGAGTACCTCTAGATGTTTATGGGGTGAAGGCACCACCAACACCAAAGGCCCGATTTTTCCGCAACTGTTTGACCGGGGCATCAAATTTCATTTTTTTTACAAGGCCAATTCTTGCTTTCATCAAGACTACCTTTATAGGGTTACGGTGTGAAGGCACCAACAACAACTAAACCCAATTTTTCCACGACTGTTTGACAGGGTCATCAAATTTCAATTCTTTACAACAGGGCCAATTCTTGCTTTCATCAAAATTATCGCTAGTAGGTTATGGGGTTAAGTCACCACCAACACCCAAAGACCAATTTTTCCACAACTGTGTGACAGGGGCATCAAATTTTAATTTTTTACAGCAAGGCCAATTCTTGCTTTCATCAGGAGTACCTCTAGAAGTTTACGGGGTGAAGGCACCACCAACACCAAAGGTCCAATTTTTCTGTAACTGTTTGACAGGGGCATCGATTTTAAATTTTTTTACAGTAAGGCCAATTCTTGTACAAAAAATTCAGTGCGCATCTCCAAGCATCACAATAACATATCTGAATAATGTGAATAAAAAAATCATAAGATTCGTGAAATACCTATAGAAGTGTAAATATACAAATATAATATTGTATTAACACAGTCCAATAAATGAATTGAATTTACCAGTGAAGTGTCGTGCTGTATCTCCAACACAGACCAACATGTAAAAGTGCTTGACAAGTTGCCTTCACCACATATTCACTCCTCTTACCGGACAATGTGGATCTCTAATTATAGAGATCAATCAATCCTGAATAGATATCCAGCCCTAAAATAAATCCATCCAAAGGGATCAGGGTCAATTGGCTCACGGACAAGGTGGATCACAGGTTAAACCCATTCTAATAGACATCCAGCCAGTGGAACTCCATCAGGCCAAAGACAAATACAATCACAAGGATGAGGATAAGATGACTCGCTATGATCCTCACGCAGATATAAAAAGAGGAGGGCACTTCATAGTGCAGCATATTTAGAACCTTGGCTTAATATGGTAAAAAATGCACTTACACTTAGAAAATAAAACAAGAGCAATAGCAATACAAACACAG
This sequence comes from Glandirana rugosa, assembly GCA_018402905.1. NCBI lineage: Eukaryota > Metazoa > Chordata > Amphibia > Anura > Ranidae > Glandirana > Glandirana rugosa. The sequence continues at coordinate 365,723 of BLSH010478215.1, forward strand.
CCGCGGTCTTCACCAGCCAGCTCGTGCGTGATGACATCACAGATGCGGCTCCATCCGACATGTTTCTCTGTAATAGGTGTCAACAGGGAAAGGGGCCTGCCTAGGACATCACTAGCTCAATCTTATATTCGGGAGAGACAAGAGCGGCACCGGAAGTTGAATACATCTATATGTCCCAAGCCGTGTCAACCAACAGAAACTATATTCTCATAAGAAACAAACCTGTCTTGTACATGAAACACCGTTCAATGACAGTTAGCTTCAATATATAATAAATTTGTCTAAAAAAGCTTTAATAATGTAAAAATCAATTCCCTTTTATTCTTTTGATTTATTTAACCTAAAGGAAACTAAAACGTTTCTCATCCTAAATGCAAGGCATAAAGGCTATAAAGGGACATATAATTGTATTGAACTTTTACAAAGGTTAACATAACAATTCATTATTTGTACAAAAAATGTATATTTATATATATATATATATATATATATATATAAATATAAAAAAATGTGTATAAACAATATATATAAAAAAGTCCAACTGAGAGGAATAACAACAAGGCACTCCTAGCTAGATTTAATAAATGTACACTACAATAAGGAATCTAAATATATATGGAATAATGGAAAGCTCCTATCCTACCCATCAATCCAATACTAATAAAACTACAAAAAGAAAGTCCACAAAAGGTTAAACATGAGATCCCATCAACTGTTATCAATGTAACAGTTGATATCCCATTCCACGTTGAGACCCATTGGTATATAAGACTGTAGGTCATATATGCAGCAGGTCTCATGGCGTGATATTTGTCTTTTCATACTACTTCCCCTCCAATGGGGGACATATCTGTCTATCCCTATAACCTGAAGATGGGAGGGATCCCTATGATGATGGCACCTAAAGTGTTTGGACACACTATGTCCTATGAATCCCTTGCAGATATTGGTCATATGTTCCCCACATATTGGAGACCACAATATTCTCACATTGAGTGCCCGCGTGGTTCTTCCCACATATTGGAGACCACACGAACACCCCAGGAGGTAGATAACCCCTTTAGTATCACATGTAATGAATTCCTTAATACAATAAAAGTGGTAGAACACCATTTGTGCCTTGCCACAACCCGGATGTGGTTGCCACGACTCCAGATGCATTAGGGGAACCGTGTCGGGTAACCAGTGCCTTGGGGAAACCTAGAAGGCCATTGAAGTGTGGAACAAGTCCTGGAGATCAGGCAAGCTACATGATTGTAACCAGACATTCCGTTATCAGAGTTTCGGTGTTGTCACATGACCCCAGGGCTAAGTGTGCGAATGACCCATGTTACCCCAGTGTTGGGATGCCTACTGTTTTAAGGGATCAAATGACCTATGCCTCTAAGAATCTGGCAAACTGGATACCTAGCCAGTTGCCTAGCCCCAGCGATGGGGTACCTAGCCAGTTACCAGACCCAGGCAGTGGAACACCTGGTTTCTGTTTGGTTCCAGCAGCAAGGCTTCTTATTTGAAACCCGGCACTCCTTGGGCTTATGAGACATTTTCGTTCTTGACTCTTTCAGCTATGTCTGGTTGGAGCATCCGGAGGTCGCTCCTTCGAGGGGGGGGGGTACTGTCAGGAATGGTTTCACCTGCTGGTGGCACTGTAGCTCCCAGACCTATGGGCTGCAGTTCCGGTGTCCACCAGCAGGTGTCCCTCAGCAGTCGGAGGCTGACACCATCCCCAATCACCTGACGCGCGCTCCCCTGTGCGCTGGAAATGGCGCCAAACTGTGCTATTTAATCCCCCTGCACCTGTCTGCAGGTGCTGTCCATTCTACAGCGGCTGAGTACCTCTGCTGCCAGTCTGTTAACGAACTTTGCTTGGACTTTGACCACTCTCTTGCCTGATCCTTTGTACCGCACAGCCCATCAGTTGCCGACCCAGCCTGCACAACCACCCTTCTGACCTGCACGACTACCTGGAGCTTCACACCACCACCAGTGACCATCCAGCCCTCCTGCCAGTCCGCACTCTGGGACTTCCTGTCTACTCTACCAAGGGTCCCTGAATTGGGTGCACAAGAGCGGTTGTTCCCTGCATAAGCCAGACTCCACCACCAGGACCGTGACAGTAACAGACAGCCATGTCCGTGTCTGCACAGGGAACACCCTCTGCTATGGACGAGCTGTGCATCCATTTGGCCGGGCTCACGCAAGCCGTGAAGAAGCTGCAAGATGGCTATACCCGGCTGGAGGAGCAAGTGCGTGAGCTCTCCGCCCCCTCTGCATCCAGAGGTGGAGCTGCAGCGGCCCGCACCATTGTGGTGCTGCCATCTGAGCATAAGGTCCCCTTGCCTGACAAGTTTGCGGGGGATCGAAGCAAGTTCAGAGCCTTCCGCAGCTCTTGCGAGCTGTACTTCAGTCTGCAGCCGCGTACCTTTTCTCTGGAAGCCACTAAAGTGGGCCTGGTGATTTCCCTGCTGCAAGGTGAACCTCAGACCTGGGCCCATTGGCTCTGGGAACAAAAAGCACCTGAAGTGGTAACCCTGAATGCCTTCTTTGACGCCATGGCCAGGCTATACCAGGATCCCCACCTTGCAGCCACAGCCGAGGCCACCCTGCATGCCCTGCTGGCGCACTGCTGAAGACTATGTAGCAAAGTTCAGGCGCTGGAGTGCTGACACTGCGTGGAATGACACAGCACTATGCTATGAATTTCAGTTGGGACTGTCAGAGCCATTGAAGGACGAGCTCGCCTGCATCGGGGTGCCTGTGACCCTGGGTGCTCTGATAAACCTGGCCATTCAAATAGACCAGAGGCTCAGGGGCTGAGCGAGCTGCTGGAACACCTGCTGTCCCACGTCTGACTTGGATGATGCCCCGGGTCCCTAGTAACACGGCTCCTGCACCAGTCCCGTCCGCACCAGCAGACCTGCCTGAACCGATGCAGATTGGCCTCCTACAGCCGTCTCTCACCCCAGAGGAGAGACAGCGGCGCCGGGTGATGAACCTGTGTCTTTACTGTGGAGAGCCCGGACACATGGTGAGGACCTGTCCTGCCAAAGCCAGTAAGTGGCACCACCGGGCCAACCAGGAGGCTACCTCTGTCGGTAATAATGTGTCTTACCTGACTCCCCTTGTTTCTTTGCAGTTGCCCGTAGGGAGCATCCAAGTTCCAGCAATTATTGATTCAAGGGTGTGTAGCTGTTTTGTGGATCAGACTTTTGCTACGCTACACCAGATGCCCCTGCGCCCCAAGGCGCATAAAATGACTGTTCGCCTGGCCGATGGGACGGCTATTAAATCCGGCCAGGTAACCATGGAAGACCAGCCTATACCCGTATCCACAGGCGAGGGGCACCAAGAGCTGCTTATCCTCGATGTCATTGCCTCACCTCTGTTCCCCATCATCTTAGGGCTTCCTTGGCTCCGGACACATAGCCCCAACATAAACTGGTCCTCTGGGCATATACAATACCTGTCCCCATACTGTGGCCAACACTGCCTGCTTCCGTCCGGGAATGTTGGCCCCTCCCTCCTGAGCCTGGACTCTGAGGTACTCATGGTAGGCTGAAGGCACAGCTTGACGGGTTTCTTGATCAGGCTCAATGTCTTTAGTAAAAAGGGGGCAGACCAACTACCACCACACAGGTCCTATGACATCCCCATTGAGTTGCTTCCTGGAACTGAGGTCCCTTTCGGCCGTATCTAACCGTTGCTGAACTTGAGTTGTCGGCCCTCAAGGCCTCTTTAGACGAAAATCTGGCCAAAGGGTTCATCCGACCCTCTACATCCCCTCTTGGAGCAGGCATCTTCTTTGTTGAAAAGAAGGACCATACCCTCCGCCCATGAATAGACTACAGAGATCTGAACCGGATCAAGGTCAAAAACCGATATCCTCTTCCACTGGTTCCAGAACTCTTTCAGAGGCTTGGGTCGGCCACCGTGTTTACCAAGTTAGACCTCCGAGGGGCTTACAACTTGATTCGCATCCGAGAGGGCGACGAGTGGAAGACCGCTTTCCGGACTCGTTTTGGCCACTACTAGTACCTCGTCATGCCCTTCAGACTCTGAAATGCCCCAGCCACCTTTCAGCACTTGGTCAATGACGTATTCCGAGACTATCTGGACCTTTTCATCATCATATATCTAGATGATATTTTGATCTTTTCCTCCTCCTTGTAAGAGCATCTCCAACATGTCCGCTGTGTCCTCAGCCGCTTGCGGCAACGCAGACTGTACGCTAAGGCCGAAAAATAAGCTTTTGAGTGCTCCAGCATCCCTTTTCTCGGCTTAATCCTGTCTGTCACTGAAGTTACAATGGACCCTCAGAAGGTCACAGTTATTTTGCACTGGCCAGCACCCGTGGATAAGGAAGGGGTCCAACCTTTTGTAGGTTTCTCCAATTTTTACAGGAGGTTCATCAGGGGATTCTCAGCCATCATCGCCCCCACCAACCAACTTACAAAACAGGGTCAGCGGTTCCGCTGGTCATCTAGGGCGCAAGACACCTTCCAATCACTGAAGAAACTCTTCACCACAGCACCCATTTTGAAGCATCCGGACGCTACTCTGCCTTATGTCCTGGAGGTGGATGCTTCTGAGACGGCTGTGGGAGCGGTCCTTTCCCAGAGACAGGGAGCTAAGGCACTCCTCCATCCTGTAGCCTTCTTCTCCTGCAAACTCTCTGCTCCGGAGAAGAATTATGATGTCGGAGACAGGGAGTTGTTGGCCATCAAGGCTGCTCTGGAGGAATGGCGCTATCTGTTGGAGGGAGCCCAGCACCTCATCCTGATATATACAGGCCACAAGAATCTAGAGTACCTCCGAACGGCCAAAAGGCTCAAACCTCGCCAAGCTCGCTGGGTGCTCTTTTTCTCTAGATTCCTGTTTCATTTGACATACCAACCTGGAGCTAAAAACACCAAACCTGATGCCCTATCCCGTATGTTTTTGGAACCTGGAACATCTGCTCCCCCCGACACCATCCTGCAGCCTAGGAATTTCTTGCTCACCCAGGATGACTTACTTTCCCAGATTCGGAGAACCTCAGTCTGCTCATCTAGATCACCTGGCCAAGGGCTGACCTGGAAGGATGGTCTCTGGTGGCATCAAAACGAGACCTACGTACCCAAGAAGCTACACCCTGCCATTTTAAAACTCTGCCACCATCATAAATTAACACTTCGGCACACGGAAGACCGCTGAGCTCGTGCTATGCTCCTTTTGGTGGCCATTACTCTCTGAAGACTGCCTGGCCTATGTCCGCTCCTGTTCTACCCACGCTAGAAACAAAATGGACATCCCTGCCAGCCATGGTCCAAGATATCAATGGACTTTATTGTGGAGCTGCCTACAGCCAAAGGGCACACCACAATTTTCATAGTTGTGGATAGACTGACAAAGATGGCGCATTTCCTCCCAGTGAAGGGCACCCCCACTGCAAAGGAGACCTCAGAGACCTTTATTAGAGAAATTGTCCGACTACATGGCGTCCCAGACAACTTAGTGTCCGACCGGGGCGTTCAGTTTACCTCACGGTTTTGGAGAGCCCTCTGTTCTGCCCTGGAGATCGACCTTTCATTTTCAACAGCATATCATCCCCAAACCAACAGCCAGACCGAGAGGACAAACCAAACGTTCGAACAATACCTTCGCTGTTTCTCGGCCTACTCCCAAGATGACTGGTGCACGCTGTTACCCTTGGCGGAATTCGCCTATAACAATTCGGTGCACTCCGCAACAAAGCAATCGCCTTTCTGGGCCAACTACAGCTTCCACCCCACTGTGCACGAGTCCGCTCAATTTTTCAGGTCCAACTGGAAGCTGTTGCAAGAGACACTTGCCAAAAACGCAAGAAGCAACCAAAGCCGCTTTTCACGGGGTGAACTCAATCTCCAACCTGGCGACAAGACCTGGCTATCTACAAAAAACCTGAAGCTATCATGCCCGTCCAAATAGTTGGGCCCACGATTTATTGGCCCCTTCTCTGTTAAGTGGAGAATCAACCAGGTCTCCTATGAGTTGGAACTCCCACAGTCCCTACGGATACACCACTTCCCCAATAGAGCTACCGCTCCCCCTGTCCCTGTCCTGATTGATGGAGAAGAGGAATTCAAGGTTGAGTCAATACTTCACTGCAGAAAGAGGGGCGGCAGGATCCAGTATGTTGTAAAGTGGAAGGGCTACGGGCCAGAAGAGTGCTCTTGGGAGCCCGAAGCTAACCTTCATGCCAACGACTGTATCCAAACCTTCAAGGATAGCAATCCCACCAAGCTGGGCATCCGGAGGCTGCCCCTTGGGGGGCAGTGTTAGGAGAAGATTTGCTATTTTCTGGACTTTTTGTGCTTGTGTGCGCCAAACAGTGCTATTTAATCCCCCTGCACCTGTCAGCAGGTGCTATCCATTCTACAGCGTCTGAGTACCTGTGAGACCCAGCTCTGTTCCTGTAACCTGTTCCTGTGTTTGTCACCTGTTTTCCTGATCTGACCTGGCTTGACCTGACTTGCTGATTATCTGCCTGCACCGACCCCGGCTATCCACGACCATCCGATTGTCTGACCCCTCTGTACCTCTGCCGCGAGTCTGTTAACAAACTTTGCTTGAACTTTGACCACTCTCTTGCCTGATCCTTTGTACCGCACAGCCCACCAGTTGCTGACCCAGCCTGCACGACCACCCTACTGACCTGCACGACCACCTGGAGCTTCACACCACCACCAGTGACCATCCAGCCCTCGTGCCATCCTGCACTCCGGGAATTCCTGTGTACTCTACCAGGGGTCCCTGAATCGGGTGTGCAAGAGCAGTTGTTCCCTGCATCCTCTTAGTCTTCTCATTGAATGTCTTTGTCCTTTCTCTAAGGACTTTGTGCTTCTCTCTGTCAGGTCTAGATCTCAATGGAGCCATCCCTTATGGTCCACCCCTGAATGTTGATATTCCATATATGGAGGATCATACTATGAATAATGATAGTCATCCTCATGATGATCATACAAAGTTTCAAATCTATTTCCAGTGGGAACATTGTTTGTTTGTGGGTACTAAGGGGGATCCTCATACCTTCCTGAATTCCCCATAGATGGTGAATGTCTATCTTGGGGGTAGAAATAATTAGTCCTATTGTCCCTATATTGCCATTGAGGTCATATCGGGCCCTTTACTTGTGAATTTTTATTCGGCTACCTAAAATTCCTATTACTATTGTTATTAGGAGGGAATGATCTAGGGCCATATTGATAGGTATTATTCCTCCCTTGTTCTTGGTATGGTGAAGTATAAGCTTCTGCGTCCCTGATAGACCTAAACCTAAGGGTTCTTGGGTAGTGCCAGACCTGGTAACTGAGGGATGTTGTTGATTTATCACCCCTGGTTGAGAGGAATTTTCCCTATTATGGAGTGTTCTAGATTCTTCAGTTAGCTGAGTGCCCGTAAATTCTTCTCTAAAATTGTCTTGTCATTTAAAAACATTCTGGGACTCTACATCCCGAATATATTTTTTCCGCTTTTTAGTTTTTTTGTTTCTCCTCCTCTTCTGTTATAATTTTCCTTAATTCTCTCATATACACTTGATACATTTCCTCCTTGCTAAAGAGAGCAAGTTTATCTTTAATTTAATTGAAGTCTTGCTGTAAGTTGGCTGATTTAGCTTTTCTCTTATTAACCAGGAATTCAAGGAACCGAACCCCTGTATCATTAAAATAATGGAACCATTCCTTTAGCTACTTCTCATTCCTATCCGGGTATACATTCCAACGTAAACTCCTTGGTATCATCTTTTCTTAAATATATTTCTCTAGAAATGCGATATCCCAAGAAGCGTGCAGTTCTGAGATTAACCCATTTTTTAATCTCATAAAAATACCTCTCATACCATTATGTTCGGGTTTGGTATTATCAAAAACCAGCGGTTAATGGCTGTGTGTTCAGTTAGTTTGAGGAGACAGCAGATTTACACTGTTATACGAGCTATGCACTCACTAGTTTACATTGTAGCAAACTGTCATTTCTTCAGTGTTGTCACATGAAAAGGTATAATAGAATAATTACAAAAATGTGAGGGGTGTACTCACTTTAGTGAGATACTATAGATGCATCCAACTTCCGGTGCCGCTCTTGTCTGTCCCAAATATAAAATCGCACTAGTGATGTCCCAGATGAGCCTCCTTTCCCAGTTGGTGCCTATTACAGAGAAACGTGCCGGTTGTAGCCACATCTGTGAAGCTGGCGGGTGAAAACCGCGGCTGTGTTTGTATCACTCTTGTTTTACCTTCTAAGTGTAAGTGCATTTTTTTACTATATTAAACTAAGGCTCTAAATGTACTGCACTATGAATTGGCCTCCTCTTTTTACATCTGCGTGAGGATAAAAGCGAGTCATCTTTTCCTCAACCTTGCGGTTGGATTTGTCTTTGGACTAACAGCGTTCCACTGGCTGGATGTCTATTTAAGTGAGTTTAACCTGTGATCCACATTGTCCGTGAGCCAAATGACCCTGATCCCTTTGGTTTATTTATATTTGGGCCCGATGTCTATTCAAGCGTGATTGATCTCCAGATCCATATTGTCTGGTAAGAGGTGTGAATATATGTGGTGAAGGCAATTGTTAAGCACTTTTACATGTTGGGAGTTACCGCACGACTCTTCACTGAGAGATTCAATTCATTTATTAGAAAAATATTATATTTTTATATTTACACTTCTATATGTATTTCACAAATCTTATGATTTTTTTATTCACATTATTCAGATATGTTATTGTGATGCTTAGAGATGCGCACTGAATTTTTTGTACATGTTCTTTTAAGTCTTGTGTTTTGAATTATTAGGTTGCAACTCTTGTGCTTTATTACTATTAGTATTTAATTTTTAAGTCATCACATCAAAGTAACTGTTGTGTGGTGTGGGGGTAAGCGCAAAGATTTGTATACACACTTAAGGCCAATTCTTGCTTTCATCAAGAGTACCTCTAGAAGGTTAGAGGGTGAAGGCACAACCAACACCCAATTTTTCGGCAATGCTTTGACCGGGGAGTCAAATTTCTTTGTGGCAAGGCCAATTCTTGCTTTTATCAAGATTACAGGGT
>BLSH010478215.1:400855-411866 GCA_018402905.1 Glandirana rugosa
TGGTAGAGGATATCGTAAAGACGTCAGAGACTGGTAAAGGACATCGTAAATACATCAGAGACTGGTAGAGAAGGTCATAAAATCATCAGAGACTGGTAGAGGATGTCATATAGACGTCAGAGACTGGTAGAGGATATCGTAACAGTCTTTTTCTGCCGTCACTTTTCTATGTTTCTATGTAAGAGACTGCAGATATACTGTAGGAGATGGTCAGAGACTACATAAATGCTACAGCAGATGGTCAGAGACTTCATAAATGCTACAGGAGATTGTCAGAGACTACATAAATGCTACAGGAGTTGGTCAGAGACTACATAAATGCTACAGGTGATGGTCGGAGACTGCAGAAATGCTATAGGAGATGGTCAGAGACTGCAGATATACTGTAGGAGATGGTCAGAGACTACTAAAATACTGGAAGAGATGGTCAGAGACTACATAAATGCTACAGGAAATGGTCAGAGACTGCAGAAATGCTATAGGAGATGGTAAGAGACTGCAGATATACTGTAGGAGATGGTCAGAGACTGCAAAAATACTGGAGGAGATGGTCAGAGACTACATAAATGCTACAGGCGATGGTCAGAGACTGCAGAAATGCTACAGGAGATGGTCAGAGATTGCAGAAATGCTATATGAGATGGTCAGAGACTGCAGATATACTGTAGGAGATGGTCAGAGACTACTAAAATACTGGAGGAGATGGTCAGAGACTACATAAATGCTACAGGAAATGGTCAGAGACTGCAGAAATGCTATAGGAGATGGTCAGAGATTGCAGATATACTGTAGGAGATGGTCAGAGACAGCAGAAATGCTATAGGAAATGTTCAGAGACTGCAGAAATGCTATAGGAGACCATCAGAAACTACAAAAATTGTACAGGAGATGTTCAGAGAGTAGAAAAATACTGCAGGAGATGTTCATAGACCTCAGAAATAAAGCAGGAGATGGTCAGAGACTGCAGACATACTTTAGAAGATGGTCAGAGACTATGGAAACTGGATACGAGACAGAGAGAAAAGGAAGAGGTAGAGTGTATGTGATTACTTCTACTTACCGATGGCGGACACACTGTGGAGGTGTGGAGTCATCATGCGCAGCTGTAGAAGCTGGTACTACTGGATCTGGAAGTACCACTGGAAGTACTGAAGAAGTAGTAGTACTACTGCTTTGCTTCTTTTTTTTTTGGCCTCCCTCCTTCCTCTTTCTCTTCCTCTGAGAGGTGATACCGGGGGTAGTCTGATGATCCTCCTCTCCTCCACGCTTCCCTGAAGCATGTTTTTTAACATGGCCACATCTCCTCTGCCCACGCATGCTCACACTATCATCACCCTCCAACGCAGCCACACCACCACAATCAAAATCATCCACACCCTCAGACGATCTGCCACACACATTTACCCTCTCAAACACTCCCACTTGATCATGCAAAGGTTCACCCTCAGACACACCACCATCCTCACCTTCATGCACAACCCCATTCTCACCCTCAGACGCCACGCCAACCACCTCCCTCTCCACATCAGACAACTCAGACATACTGCAACCACTCAATGCAACACAACACAACACTCAAACAGCAAAACTCACTAAAATATATGTCTCTTTCTCACAGCACTTCTCTCTCCTCTCCTCTCAGTCCAGTCTCCTCTCTCTCTCTCACAAAATGGCTGTCAGTGGTGGCCTTATATATTCTGTGCCATGTGCCACACAGAGGAATTCTGGTAGTGGTGTTCAAGATGCCTGCTGTGCTTGTGCAATTAACAAATATTGTATGTTTTATATTACTCACCTTTGAATTGTCTGACAATCATCATCAATAATTGAATACAAAAGCTGCATTTAAATTAAAATAAAAATTCTATTTCAAAATGTGGTTTTGATTTTGAATTCCGAATTTCAGATACAGATTAAATCAGTTTTGGCATTTGTTGACTTAGTTCAAATTCTGTCAACGGCAGACTGTTTTTCAAATGCAATTACACTTCTATATAGATTGATTTTTTTCTAATCCGGGCAAAATTTTTCAAATCCAGTCAAAATTTTTCGAATGCTGTCGATTTTTTTCGAATTCGGTCGAAATTTTCGAATGCGGTCGAAATTTTTCGAATGCGCTTGTTTTTTTTCAAATTTAGTAGTGTTTTCAAATTTGGTGGCATTTTTTCGAATGCGGTAGATTTTTTTCGAATTTGGTCAAAATTTTTTAGATTCCGGTCGATTAATTTTTGGAATTTGGTCGAAATTTTTTTGAATCCGGTCGATTTTTACAAATTCGAATATGAAACGAAACGAATCACGAAAACTAATATAACGAATGCAACTAATTTAACTAAACAAATTTAGTTACATAACGAATTGAAACGAAATGAAACGAAACAAATTTTTTCATTTTGCACATGTCTAATATAAGTATAGACTTTTTAGGTTTATTGATTCTTACAATGTTTTAATTAATCAATTCATTCATTATTTGGTGCTCCCTGAAAATACTGGTAGGGCACTATAGAATATCGTTTAGCTCCTTTTCCCCCTCTCTTTCAATCCCCCCCCCCCACCTTCTCCCCGTTCTCATCGTAGGGAAGATGAGACTGATACATTTGGAGGAATATATGGTTGGGCTCCAAAATGGGAGACAGAGCTATTGTTTATACTTTATTGAGTCCTGTCATTCCAGGAGATACCAGTGCAGTTACCTATAATTAAGCTCTTTACCTTCCTCCGGCTCCCTCACGTGGCCTTGATTGTTATTACTTGATTTGAAACCGAGGGATGGTATCTAATGTCTGCCCAGGAGTTGAAGTTACATACCTCTTTCATCGGGCATCACAACACATTATAGGTTCTTTCTAAATTAAATTTTTTTTACTTAGGTATGGGCGAGTTTCCCCTTTCCAAGATGGCGGGCGGCCGTCTCACTGACACGCAGCTCGAGGGGGGGAGGTTCCCATATTAGGCAGTGCGTCGGCAGCGCGCCCTATCCCTTGGATGATGTCTGCTGGAAGACAAAACCTATGTTTTATGCTCTACCTATTTAGACTTGCTGAAAGTGCAATTATTTTATTCAATAAACCTTTTTATAGCAATATTACATTATATAAGTCTTTGCAGGACTGTGGATTTTATTATACATGGCGTTGCAATTATGATTATGATTATGATATTTCAGCCACTAGCGCAGCCCCCTTTTGCATCTATTTTATACATACTAATATTATGGGCAGGATCATCAGAAGCTCTCCATCAATTTATGTCAATTCTCAATTCTAACAGCCACAACCTGAAATTTACCATGGGGTTCAGTCAGACAAGCATAGCCTTCTTGGATGTTATGCTTTAAATAAATTCTGATGGATCAATTAGCACATCCTTGTACAGAAAGCCAACGGCCGGCAACACTATTTTGCATGCCTCTAGTGCCCATCCTCATTCACTCTTGCAAAGTATCCCTTTCAGCCAATATATACGGCTGAGGAGAAATTGCTCCAGTGATGAAATGTTTAAAAAGGAAGCCAACCCTCTCTACAATAGATTGTTGTTAAGAGGTTATAGTTAGAGTTGAGCGAACACCTGGAGGTTCGGGTTCGGTGGGTTCGGCTGAACTTGACCCGAACTTTACCCTGAACCCCGATCCCCATTGAATTCAATGGGGACCAGAACTTTTCGGCACAAAAATTACTGTAAAAAAGTCCCTGAAAGTGCTAGAGGGCTGCAAAATGATTTTAGAACAACAATCGGTCCCTTACAGCAACAGCAGGAACCTGACCCTATAGAACTAGAAGATGATTTTAGAACAATAATATGTCCATCTAAGCAGTAGACTCTACCTAGTTCAGTCAGATTGTTCTGTAATGCAGGATGAGATCTGCAATCTGTACCTAAAAGCAGTAGTAGTAGTAATCTCTACCTATCTATCTATCTGCAATCTGTCCCTCACAGCACCAGCAGCATCCTCTCCCTACACTACCCAGAGAGCATGTGACATGCAGCACTAAGTGACTCCAGCTTATAAAGAGGCTGGGTCACATGATGCACTGGCCAATCACAGCCATGCCATTAGTAGGCATGTCTGTGATGGCTTCTAAGGGCAAACCAGTGAAACGCTTGTTGATTGGCTGCCCTGCAGCTATTCAACATGCATGATCAAATACCCGAACCCAGAACTCGATCCCAAACTTTTTTTTAAATGTCCGGGTTCAGGTCCGGGTCACGGACACCCCAAAGTTCGGTACGGACCCGAACTTTACAGTTCGGGTTCGCTCAACTCTAGTTATAGCGGTACCTGCCTAAAAAAGGCTTTTAAAAAAGCGCAAACAAAGTTGAGGGATGTGGTACTGTTTAATAATTCTCCGCAAAAAGATTCCAACACTGTAAGGTTCATAACTACATTCTCTGACCAACATAGACATGTCCGCCAAATCCTACGTAAGCATTGGCATTTACTCACAGGAGACCTAACTCTTCATAAATACAGTATTTGAAGGATACATTCAAACGTGCAGGTTCTATCAGGGATCATTTAGTACGTAGTCATTACACCAGATCCTCAGCAACTACGAAGGAGAGAGTGGGTACCTTCCAATATGGGTCATGTGACTACTGTCACTTGCTGATGGAGGGCTCCTCAATAATACTGTCTAATGGACGAACACATAGCATACGCCACCATATTACATGTCAGACCAAGGGAATTATATATAATATAATATAATATAATATAACAAGGGAATATACATATATAATCTTTTGCCAGTGTGGAGCCTTCTACATTGGCAAAACGATTACACCTTTTTGGAAAAGAATGAGAGATCACCTCTATTATGCCATCAATGGCCTCCTGAATACCACCATGGGCCATCATGTGGCGTTCAAACACAAATATGAGTCTCTGGTGTTCAAATTTCAGCCCTTGATAGGGTTTATGAAGACCCACAAGGAGGTAATTTTGATCAAAGGGTGCTATGTAGGGAAAGCCAATGGGTATATGACCTACAAACGTCACCCCCCCAGGATTAAATGACATGCTGAGTTTCAAGCCTTTCTTAGAATAGGGGTATATGACTTGTGACCCCTTACCAAACACCTCATTGATGTGAATGGGTCATGCATACACCCTTTAATTGTCTTTCTGACAATATGCATGGCGTTTTTCCGGCCCCCCCTTTACCATTCCAGGGGCCCCCCTCCATGTCCCAACCCCCCCTCCTTATCTACCCCCTCCCTTCCTTCCCCCTTTTCCCTGTGTGCCGCAAATAGAAGTCTGTGTGACTTTTGAGACTGGGATTGCAGTCACTGTCTTTATATGTCAAATACATGTTTCAAAAAGATATTTGTGGTAATGCGATACTTTTGCATTAGATTTGATAAGAAAGATGTACCCTTATCTCCAGTGAACAATATGTTTGAACCTCAATGATTACAGTTTTCAACATGTCTGTTAACAGACAGTGCAGCTATCCTCTCTCAATTTACTGAGCTTTGATTGTTTGCTTTTGATAGGGTTAATCCATCTTTTGCTTTGGTGTCTCTGTCTCTCCTTGTGGTAGGATGTCTGTATGTGATTTAGTGGGTGCACTTTGTTTGTTTGCCCGCTAGATGGCGTCTGATGTTGTGGATTAGACGCATCGTTTATTCCTTGCTGGGCTATATTGTGCCTCTGCAGGGCTGCTTTACCCTATAATTTTGTTACTGTTTAGCACAGCTGAGCTGATGATAGACAGATTAGGATTCCGCCCCTGCAGGCTCTGGGTTCTCTTTTCACTCACAACACTCTATTTAAGGGCCCATGCTGCTCACTCCATTGAGCACCTCTCCAGACAATATGCTGCTATATGCCTGTATATGTAGATGCAAATATTTGGAGTGACATATAATCTGTGTATATTCATTCTTAGAGTACCATATGATCTCATATACATTTGAGGTGTATTCCTAATACTCTTGCTGGTCTTTCCGAAATCTGGATAGGAAGCAGTTTTTTTTCCTTGTCATATGCATGCGTCCTGCTATTTGGTAAGATGGAGACACTCTTTTCAATCATAGGCCCAGTTCACTGTTAGATGTCTTTCAAGAAAACAATACACTGTATGGAATGTGTGATAACTGTCTTTTCTATTCTAAACAGTGAGACCTCTGTTCCATTTCCCCTGAATGTGTTCTGAGGAAGTGAGTTTGCGAAACGCGTGTTGGCGGACGGGGGATTATAGTTCTCACACACATGTAACAACTGTTATGAAATGATGCTGATATCACATGCATGATTTTAATTATTGTGCTCTCTGTCTTTTTGATATTTTTATTTAAATAAAATGTGTATTTTTTATATATCCAAGTCTGGAGTGCCTTAAAAGTCAGACCTAGTGGGACCATCTGTCCCTCATTTTTTGCCTTGCCAACTACAGTATCTCACAATGTAAAGTAGTGAGTGTACAGCTTGTATAACAGTGTAAATTTGTCGTCCCCTCAAAATAACTCAACACACAGCCATTAATGTCTAAACCGCTGGCAACAAAAGTGAGTACACCCCTAAGTGAAAATGTCCAAATTGGGCTGAATTAGCCACCCCCCGGTGTCATGTGACTTGTTAGTGCTACAAGGTCTCAGGTGTGAATGGGCAGCAGGTGTGTTAAATTTGGTGTTATCGCTCTCACTCTCTCATACTGGTCACTGGAAGTTCAACATGGCACCTCATGGCAAATAACTCTCTGAGGATCTGAAAAAAAGAATTGTTGCTCTACATAAAGATAGCATAGGCTATAAGAAGATTGCCAAGACTCTGAAACTGAGCTGCAGCATGGTGACCAAGACCATATAGCGGTTTAACAGGACAGGTTCCACTCCGAACAGGCCTCTTCATGGTCGATCAAAGAAGTTGAGTGCACGTGCTCAGCATCATATGCAGAGGCTGTCTTTGGGAAATAGACATATGAGTGCTGCCAGCATTGCTGCAGAGGTTGAAGGGGTGGGGGAGAGTGCTCAGACCATATGACGCACACTGCATTAAATTGGTCTGCATGACTGTCATCCCAGAAGGAAGCCGCTTCTAAACATGATGCACAAGATAGCCCACAAACAGTTTGCTAAAGACAAGCAGACTAAGGACATGGATTACTGGAACCATGTCCTGTGGTCTGATGAGACCAAGATAAACGTATTTGGTTTAGATGGTGTCAAGTGTGTGTGGCGGCAACCAGGTGAGAAGTACTGAGACAAGTGTGTCTTGCCTACAGTCAAGCATGTTGGTGGGAGTGTCATGGTCTGGGGCTGCATGAGTGCTGCCGACACCGGGGAGCTACAGTTCATAGAGGGAACCATGAATGCCAACATGTACTGTGACATACTGAAGCAAAGCATGATTCTCTCCCCTCCATTCGGAGACTGGGCCACAGGGCAGTATTCCAACATGATAACTACCCCAAACACACCTCCAAGATGACCACTGTCTTGCTAAAGAAGCTGAGGGTAAAGATGATGGACTGGCCAAGCATTTCTCCAGACCTAAACCCTATTGAGCATCTGTGGGGAATTCTCAAATGGAAGGTGGAGGAGCGCAAGGTCTCTAATATCCACCAGCTCCGTGATGTCATCATGGAGGAGTGGAAGAGGACTCCAGTGGCAACCTGCAAATCTCTGGTGAACTCTATGCCCAAGGGGGTTATGGCAGTGCTGGAAAATAATGGTGGCCACACAAAATATTGACACTTTGGGCCCAATTTGGACATTTTCACTTAGGGGTGTACTCACTTTTGTTTCCATTGGTTTAGACATTAATGGCTGCGTGTTGAGTTATTTTGAGGCTACAGCAAATTTACACTGTTATACAAGCTGTACACTCACTACTTTACATTGTAGCAAAGTGTCATTTCTTCAGTGTTGTCACATGAAAAGCTATAATAAAATATTTACAATAATGTGAAGGGGGGTACTCACCTTTGTGAGATACTGTGTATGATTATGGATGTGGCTATAGGAGTGAACATTCCTATTTTTATGCTGGATAGTATAGCTCTTGCTATATTCATGGCCTGCTGTGGCTAGGAGAGCTGTGGCTCATACATAGTGTTGTATATCTGCCTCTTTTTCCCTTTGCCCATTCACAAAATGATTTGCATATTATGAACCATTCACAGAATACAAAGTGTTCTATAAATGGGAAAGGGGTAAGAGGGGTAAAAGGACAAACACCGCTGCGGCTTCCGTTTATGAGAGCCACAGCTTTCATAGTCGCAGCGGGCTGGAGATATAGTTAGAGCTATAATATCTGACCTCAGTGAAAGTGTAAATATTATAGAAAGAAGCAACATACTTAAAATGCTTTTTACGTTGGTGGTCAGTGGAAAGAATGTTCCTTACGTTGGCATACTCATTGATGTCAGTGGCTATTTGAGAAATGAGAGGAGAAACTTTACTGGCCCTGTGCCACTGGCTTTGCCAAGTCATGTTGATTGTAGAACTATGGAGGCACCATCATGGGGAAGAGAAATTCACCACTGCTCACTACCCAAGGAACCTGTAGCAACCTTGGGAGGGACTGTTTTAAAATACATAGAAACTAAAATATTTTTGGAAAACAGTACTCAAAGTATTACATCTACTTAACTATGCCCATTCACCCACCTTTTCTAACTATCGCTGTTTATCGTGATGCTTGAATGAGCTTAGGTTCAACCTTTTATTGTACCCCAGTCTGACACTGTGTTCATATAGATACAACTGACAGACACTTTTGTGCATCATGCCTCAAAGTATACTGATGCCAACTCGGAGCAGCTATGT
Source organism: Glandirana rugosa (assembly GCA_018402905.1). NCBI lineage: Eukaryota > Metazoa > Chordata > Amphibia > Anura > Ranidae > Glandirana > Glandirana rugosa. The sequence continues at coordinate 409,631 of BLSH010478215.1, forward strand.
GCATGTGTGCAAGCAAATGCATATAATTTGCTTTTGTTGGTTTATACAAGTAGAAAATACTGTGGTGTTTTCCTTAAAGTTGTTCTTTCAGCTTACTTTGATATTTTCATTCTGGTATTTAAACTCCCATGCTGACTTTCTGTTTGAACTTTGGATTATGACACTTTCTGTCTAATTTGTATGAATCTTGACTTTGGATTTTGCCCGCTGATTTGGAGTTGTGTTCATTGGACTTCTGCCTGAATGTCCGTGAGTGAAACCAAGAGTAATCAGGACCTGTAGTTCTCTCCTTGAGACCAGGTGGAAGCCCAGTGTATATCAGTTTGGATATAAAAGTGGGTGCTGGCTCTGCTGTCCATGCTCCAAGGTTGTCATCTTTGACCTTCCCTGCTAGGTTTAAAACTGCACACACAACTGTCATTTTTATTAATGATTCTACTAGAAACCCCACTGTTCTTACTTATGGTTACATAGTTGGTGAGGTTGAAAAAAAGACACAAATCCATCCAGTTTAACGTGTGTGTGTGTGTGTGTGTGTGTGTGCGTTTATGTCAATAGTACATTGTATACTCCTCTTTGTTGTGGGCGTTAAGGTGCCCATCTAATAGGTTTTTAAAATTAACAATGCTCCCTGCTGATAACGCTGCTTGTGGAAAAGAATTCCACATCCTTACCGCTCTGGCAGTAAAGAACCCTCTATGCAGTTTAAGGTTAAAGGGTTCTCTTCTAATTTTAGTGAATGGCCGCTTGTCTTTTTAAATGCCCTTTCACTGAAAACTTTTTTCCCTATGCTAGGGTCAGCAGTACGGTATTTGTACACTGATATCATATCCCCTCTCAAGCGTCTCCTCTCCAGAGAGAATACGTTCAATGCTTGTAGTCTTTCCTCATAGCTGAGTTCCTCCAGTCCCTTAAGCAGCTTTGTTGCCCTTCTCTGAGCTTTCTCCAGCTCCAGCACATTCTTCCTGAGAACTGGTGCCCAGAACTGTATCACATACTCAAGATGTCGCTGGAGTCTTGTTGATTGGGACAATTATTGTTTTATCTCTGGAGCGAATCCCCTTTTTAATGCATGCCAATATTCTGCTCGCTTTGCTTACAGCTGCTTGGCATTGCATGCCATTGCTGAGCCTGTCAGACTCCCAGGTCCTTTTCCATTCTAGATTTCCCCAGAGGTTCTCCCCCTAGCGGGGAGTTTGCATTCTTATTTTTGACACCTAAATGCATTACCTTACATTTTTCAACATTAAACCTCATTTGCCATGCATTTGCCCACCCTATTCATATGTATAAGTCTTCTTGCAAGGTTTCCACATCCTGCATAGAAGTTATTGCCCTGCTTAACTTTGTATCGTCCACAAATACTGAGTTTGAGCTGTTTGTCCCATTCTCCAGATCGTTTATGAATAAATTAAACAGGATTGGTCCCAGGACAGATCCTTTGGAGAACCCCGCTTTCCACACCAGATCATTCCAAGTACTCCCCATTTATCACCACCATGTGTGCCTGTCACTGTAGCCAGTTTGCAGTCCAGGTACTCACCCTATGGTCCATGCCAGCAGACCTTAGTTTGTACAGTAAATGCTTTTGGGGATCTGTATCGAATGCCTTTGCAAAATCCAGATTCACCATATCTACAGGCCTTCCTTTATCTAGATGGCAGCTCACTTCTTCATAGAAGGTTAATAGATTGGTCTGGCAAGAACAATTCTTCATGAATCCATGCTGATTACTGCTAATGATACTATTTTCATTACTGAAATCTTGTATATAGTCCTTTATCATCCCCTCCAATGGCTTACAGACTATTGATGTTAGGCTAACTGACATTTGGTTCCCCGGGATATATCTATGCCCTTTTTTAAATATTGGGGCTACATTGGTTTTTCAGCTGGTACCATTCCAGTCAGTAAATTGTCCACAAAAATAAAGAAAAATGGTCTGGCTATCACCTGACTGAGTTCCTCAAGGACCCTCGGGTGCAGGCCATCTAATCCAGGTGACTTTTTTAATGTTAAGTTTTTCAAGTCTATTCTAATCCTGTCCTCTACTAGCCACGAGGGTGCTTACTGTGACATGCTATGAGAATTAACACTACAGTCTTGCTTACTGTATGCCCCCGTTTATTTTAGTGAAGAGAAGAATATATTCCAAACCTTTGCCATTAGTGTTGAGCGAACCCGGACTGTAACGTTCGGGTCCATACCGAACTTTCGGGTGTCCGTGGCACGGACC
>BLSH010478215.1:421655-433372 GCA_018402905.1 Glandirana rugosa
ACGTGACTATACGACGTGACTACCTGTGACTACTCTGACGTGACCACCCGTGTCTCATCTATGCCCACCAGTGCGGTCTCCTCTGTGCCCACCAGTGCAGTCTCATCAGTGTCCATCAGTGCAGCATATCAGTGCAATCTCATCTATGCCCATCAGTGTGGTCCCATCCATGCCCACCAGTGTGGTCTCATCTGTGCCCATCCGTGCAGCTTATCAGTGCTCATCAGTGCGGTCTTATCTATGCCCACCAGTGCGGTCTCATCTGTGCCCACCAGTGCAGTCTCATCAGTGTCCATCAGTGCAGCATGTCAGTGCCCATCAGTGCGCTCTCATCTATGCCCATCACTGTGGTCTTATCTACGCCCACCAGTGTGGTCTCATCTATGCCCATCAGTGCAGTTTATCAGTGCCCATTATTGCAGTCTCATCTATGCACACCAGTACGGTCTCATCTGTGTCCACCAGTGCGGTCTCATCTGTGCCCACCAGTGTGGTCTCATCTATGCCCACCAGTGTGGTCTCATCAGTGTCCACCAGTGCAGCTTATCAGTGCCCATCAGTGCGGCCTCATCTGTACCCACCAGTGCAGCTTATCAGTGGCCATCAGTGCAGTCTTATCAGTGTCCATCAGTGTCCATCAGTGCAGCTTATCAGTGCCCACCAGTGCAATCTCATCCATGTCCACCAGTGTGGTCTCATCTATGCCTACCAGTGTGGTCTCATCTATGCCCACCAGTGCGGTCATATCAGTGTCCACTAGTGCAGCTTATCAGTGCCCATCGGTGCTGTCTCATCGATGCCCATCAGTGCCACCTCATCAGTGTCCACCAGTGCAGTCTCATCTGTTCCCATCAGTGCGGTCTCATCTGTACCCACAAGTGTGGTCTCATCAGTGTCCATCAGTGCGGTCTTATCTATGCCCACCAGTGCAGTCTCATAAGTGTCCACCAGTGTGGTCTCATCAGTATCTACTAGTGCGGTCTCATCAGTGTCCATCAGTGCGGTCTCATCTATGCCCACCCGTGTGGTCTCATCAGTGTCCATCAGTGCAGCTTATCAGTGCCCACCAGTGCAATCTCATCTATACCCACCAGTGCGGTCTCATCAGTGTCCACCAGTGCAGCTTATCAGTGCCCATTAATGTGGTCTCATCTATGCCCACCAGTGCAATCTCATCAGTGTCCACCAGTGCAGTGTCATCAGTGTCCACCAGTGCAGTGGCATCAGTATCCACCAGTGCAGTGGCATCAGTGTCCACCAGTGCGGTCTTATCAGTGTCCATCAGTGTAGTCTCATCAGTGTCCATCAGTGCCCATCATTGCGGTCTCATCTATGCCCACCAGTGCGGTCTCATCAGTGTCCACCAGTGGTCTCATCAGTGTCCATCAGTGCAGCTTATCAGTGCCCACCAATGCAATGTCATCTATGCCCACCAGTGTGTTCTCATCTATGCCCACCAGTGCGGTCTCATCTGCACCCACCAGTGTGGTCTCATCTTTGCCCACCAGTGCAGCTTATCAGTGCCCATCAGTGCAGTCTCATCTATGCCCACCAGTGCAGTCTCATCAGTGTCCACCAGTACAGTCACAACAGTGTCCACCAGTGGAGCTTTTCAGTGCCCATCAGTGCGGTCTCATCTATGCCCACTAGTGTGGTCTCATCAGTGTCCACCAGTACAGTCTCATCTATGCCCACAAGGCAGCCTCATCAGTGTCCACCAGTGTGGTCTCATCAGTGTCCGCCAGTGCAGTCTCATCTATGCCCACCAGTGCAGTCTCATCAGTGTCCACCACCACCAGTGCAGTCTCATCAGTGTCCATCAGTGCAGTCTCATCTATGCCCACCAGTGTGGTCTCATCAGTGTCCATCAGTGCAGCTTATCAGTGCCCATCAGTGCAGTCTCATCAGTGTCCACTAGTGTGGTCTCATCAGTGTCCATCAGTGCTGTCTCATCTATTCCCACCAGTGTGGTCTCATCATTGTGCATCAGTGCAGCTTATCAGTGCCCACCAGTACGGTCTCATCTATGCCCACCAATGTGATCTCATATATGCCCACCAGTGCGGTCTCATTAGTGTCCACCAGTGCAGCTTATTAGTGCCCAATAGTGTGGTCTCATCTATGCCCACCAGTGCAGGCTCATCTATGCCCACTAGTGCGGTCTCATCTGTGCCCACCAGTGTGGTCTAATCTATGCCCACCAGTGTGGTCTCATTAGTGCCCACCAGTGCAGCTTATTAGTGCCCATCAGTACGGTCTCATGTATGCCCACCAGTGCGGTCTCATGTATGCCCACCAGTGCGGTCTCATCAATGTCCTCCAGTACGGTCTCATCAGTGTCCACCAGTGTGGGCTCATCAGTGTCCATCAGTGCAGAGCAGGGATAGTTACCAGACACTGGCCGAATGACAGAGTGGGGATCTCGGACAGGTCTTGTATATGAAACACCGGTCACTATAATGTCCCGTCTCCCGGACCAGCATTGTGATAGACAGCACACCGGTCCAATGCTGGTCAAGGTGGCGGAACGTTACGGCGATCTGTGTTTTATATACAAGACTTGTCACAGCCGAAGATCTCCGCTCTGTCATCTGGCCAGTTGCCTGGTAGTGATCCCCGCTTTGCACTGAGAGGAAGCGGGTGGGCTTGTGGCAGTGGTGGGGGGGGGGGTGGAGTGAGATTAGTGCTGGCAGGGAGCAGAGAGAGAAGGAAGGAGGACACCACATCCATGGGTGGTACAGACCAGGGGCTGTGAGACCCCTCCGCCCACTACAGCAAGTGGGGACAGAAATAGAAGTCCCCGCTTGCTTGAGAGAACTGCAAGTGGGAAGTGACAAGTCCGCTGGCTGGGAGTACAGAAGGAATAGCAGCCAGCGGTCTTACGAACAGGATATCACAGGGCAATAACGGTTTTTAAGCAAGATCAGCAGGCTATTGCAGAGGAACTACAGAGCTCAGAAGAAGATGGATGGCATAGTCGGATCAGCAACAAGGACATGGAAAAAGTTTTTTTCCCCTGGTTCTGCTTTAAATTATGTCAGTTTACCCTGCTGGCAAAATACAATGATGTTATTTGTTTTTACATTTATATTTGTTATCAGCCCTGATGAAGTGAAACAGGTCATCAGAGTCAGTGCTTAGTAGACAAAGGAAGCAGCTAACACCAGAGAACAACATTCCCCTCATTGTATGTAAAGATATTTGAGTGCAGCGCTAAGCACCTATAAATCTTTACAACTACTGCCAATGGCTTTTCTTTAGATACATCCCCTGTCTCTCCCAATTGATTGGAGTCATCACTGTCTTTTATACTTACTTACACATACAATACACAAAAATGTCGTATATCCATGTTATCAAACGAGCCATCTGCTACCTCTGCTTAATTTAGAATGCAGCCTGCACCCTTAAGCACCTTGCCTCTTCTGTGACTCTTAAACTGGATGATTTCATTGTGATAATTTTATATTTGCCCATGTCAAGAAAGCATAAACTGAGATTTAAAGAAGTAATAGGGTTGACCAGTATATGTAAATGAAAACAACCAATGGAAATTACATTTCTCCATATTGATACCAATCTTAACAGGGCAAGCAGCTGTACAAACCATGAAATGCAAGTTAAAGTGGTTGTAAAGGCTCAAGGTTTTTCACCTTCATGTATTTTGTGAAGATAAAAAACTTCTGCGTGCAGCAGCCACCCTTAATACTTACATGAGCCCCATCTTGATTCAGCGATGTGCAAGAGAGCAGCGGCTTTCCCAAAGCTCCTCTTCCTCATTGGCTGAGACAGCAGCAGGAGCCATTGGCTCCCATTACTGTCAATCACAACCAGTGAGCCAATGAGGAGAGAGCAAGGACAAGCCCACTCGGGTACCCACATAGCAAGCTGTTTGCTATGGGGGCACTCGGCAGGAGGGAGGGGCCAGGAGCACCAGCAGGGGAACCTAGAAGAGGAGGATCAGGGCTGCTCTGTGAAAACCCACTGCACAGAGCAGTTTGACATACAGTTGTGCTTATAAGTTTACATACCCTGGCAGAATTTATGATTTCTTGGCCATTCTTCAGAGAATATGAATGACAACACAAAAACTTTACTTTCACTCATGGTTAGTGTTTGGCTGAAGCCATTTATTATCAATCAACTGTGTTTACTCTTTTTAAATCATAATGACAATAGAAAATACACAAATTACCCTGATCAAACGTTTGCACAACCCAGTTTTTAATACCGTGTATTGCCCCCTTTAATATCAATGGCAGCTTGAAGTCTTTTGTGGTATTTGTGGATGAGATTCTTTATCTTCTCAGATGGTAAAGCTGCCCCTTCCTCTTGGCAAAAAGCCTCCAGTTCCTGGAAATTCTTGGGCTGTCTTGCATGAACTGCAAGCTTGAGATCTCCCCAGAGTGGCTCAATGATATTGAGGTCAGGAGACTGAGATGGCCACTCCAGAACCTTCACTTTATTTTGCTTTAGCCAATGACACGTCAACTTGGCCTTGTGTTTTGGATCATTGTCATGTTGGAATGCCCAAGTACTTCCCATGCTCAGCTTCCTGGCTGATGAATGCAAATGTTCCTCCAGTATATTTTGATAACATACTGCATTCATCTTGCCATCAATTTTGACCAAATTTCCTGTGCCCTTGTAGCTCACACATCCCCAAAACATCAGCGATCCACCTCCGTGTTTCACAGTAGGAATGGTGTACCTTTCATCATAGGTGACCCCTAATGACATCAGCACGTCTGATGAAACAGCGTTGGATAGCGTGACTTACGATACGTCACTTCTGCTTGTTGGAAGGCAGGAGGAGCGCATCGGCATCCCTTGCTTCCAGTTTTATATGGATTGTCATTTTTCAAGTTTTAAAAAAACATTCTTGGCAATTTTCACGATGGAAGCCTCCCGTTTTTTATCCCTTACATGTGATTGGTACCCGGAGTTCCTTCCCAGCCTTGTGAATTAAGATCCTGGCTGTTTGCTGCAGAGATATCATTCCCATTGCACTGATGATATCTGTAATGGATATCATGGATTTCTGGTGAGTAGGGTGTATGACCTTTTTCCTGAGGTGGAGGATTCTCATAGTTACCCCTAACTTTCCTGACCATACCACATGGATGTTCGTTAATGGGATCATTGCACTTTATCACTGGATTCTATTGAACATTGCACTTCAATTATATTATGAACTTTTTCACTCATTGCACTTTATTGAAGATACATTGTGGACTGTGTTAATTTTTTGATTATTTCATTACAGGTTCAACTGACCCCTAGTGGTCAAAATCCTTATGCTCATCCTTATGCACATTTGTATAACATGAATGTTCACTTGTTGCACTTTTTTTATTGATTAATAGTGGATTTGCATTTATGTTTATCTTGACCTCCACTGGTCATATCTTGCACTTTATAATTTTTTGTGAGAGCAGTTTCATTTACTCATTTCATTTACCTTTCATCATAGGCCTTGTTGACTCCTCTCCAAATGTAGTGTTTATGGTTGTGGCCAAAAAGCAAAATTTTGGTCTCATCACTCCAAATGACTCTGTGCCAGAAGGTTTGAGGCTTGTCTCTGTGCTGTTTGGTGTATTGTAAGCGGGATACTTTGTGGCATTTGCATAGTAATGGCTTTCTTCTGGCAACTCAACCATGCAGCCCATCTTTCTTCAAGTGCCTCCTTATTGTGCATCTTGAAACAACCACATCACATGTTTTCATAGAGTCCTGTATTTCACCTGAAGTTATTTGTGGGTTTTTCTTTGCATCCTGAACAATTTTCCTAGCAGTTGTGGCTGAAATTTTAGTTGGTCTACATGACCGTGGTTTGGTTTCAACCGAACATCTAAATTTTCCACTTCTTGATTAGAGTTTGAACACTGCTGATTGGCATTCTCATTTCCTTGGATATCTTTTTATATCCCTTTTCTGTTTTATACAGTTCAACTACCTTTTCCCGCAGAACCTTTGAGAATTATTTTGCTTTCCCCATGGCTCTGAATTCAGAAACGTCAGTGCAGCACTGGATGAAAGATGCAAGGGTCTGTCAGGAGTCCATAAACTCATTGACCTTTTATACACACACTAATTACAAGCAAACAGATCACAAGTGAGGATGGTTACCTTTAATAGCCATTCAAACCCCTTTGTGTCAACTTGTGTGCATGTTATCAGGCAAAAATCACCAGGGTATATAAACTTTTGATCAGGGTCATTTGAGTAGTTTCTGTTGTCATTATGATTTAGAAAGTGTAAACACAGTTGATTGATAGGGATGGGCCACCCCCCCCCCCCCCCCCGTTCGGTTTGCACCAGAACTTGCGAACAGGCGAAAAATTTGTGCGGACACGCGAACCCTATTAAAATCAATGGAACTTGAACATGAAAAATAAAAAGTGCTAATTTTAAAGGCTTATATGCAAGTTATTGCCATAAAAGTGTATGGGGACCTGGGTAATCCCCTAGGGGTCATGTATCAATGCAAAAAAAAGTTTTTAAATCAATGGTTTTTTCAGGAGCAGTGATTTTAATGATTAAAGTGAAAGAAATGAAATAAAAATGAAATATTCCTTTAAATATCGTGCCAGAGGGGTCCCTTTAGTAGGCCAGTAAATTGGCGCATCTGTGCTACCGCAAATGACATATGTAAAGGAAAAATTGTTATTTAAAAACGCTTGCGGCTTTAATGTATTGCCGGTTCCCTGCAATATAGATAAATATCACTGAAAAAGCATTGCGTTGGGGGTCCTCCCATCCCATACCAGGCCCTTTGGGTCTGGTGTGGATTTTAAGGGGAACCCCGCACCGAAATGTAAAAAAAAACTGCGTTGGGGTTCCCCCCAAAGTCTGTACCAGGCCCTTCTGGTCTGGCATGGTTTTTAAGGGGAACCCCGTGCTAAATTTTTAAAAAATATGGCGTAGGGTCCCCCCAAAATTCAAACCAGACCCTTATGTGAGCACGCAGCCCTGGCATGGCAGGAGGGGGTGGGGACAAGCGAGTGCCCTCCCTCTGAACCATACCAGGCCACATGCCCCCAACATGGGGAGGGTGCTTTGAGGTCCCACCAAAGCACCTTGTCTCCGTGTTGATAGGGAGAAGGGCCTCATCCCCACAACCCTGGCTGGTGTTTGTGGGGGTCTGCGGGCCGAGGGCTTATTGGACCCAACCCCCCTATGTGAATAGGTATGGGGTACCCCTAGTCATTCACTGAAAAAGGAGTGTAGTAGTTTTACAAAAAACAGTAGACAGTTTTAACAAGTCCTTTATTGTAAAATAGCTCTTTTTCTTGCCCTGATTCTTCTATTTTCTTCCTCCAGTCTTCCTCTATCTTCTCCTGCCCTGCTCCTTCTTTTTGTCTTCTGCTACTTCTTTTGGTCATCGTCTTCTTCTTCTTTCACTGCCACCGCTGCCACTGCCGTACCGTCCAGAGGTGACTCCCAGAATGGGCAGTCTTCAGTTTGACAGTTATTTTATAAGAAGGGGCGAAGTCACCCAGTCACGTAAATGGGTGACCTGACCTCGCCCCTTCTGACGTCACATGGTGGGCCGAGTCACTCGGCTACATCACTGGGTGGCCCTGGCCTTACCTATAAAATAACTGTCAAACTGAAGACCGCCAATAACTGTCAAACTGAAGAATAAGACGATGACGAGAGGATGAAAGAAGACCGAAAGAAGAAGCAGAAGACCAGAAGAAAGAGCGGGGCAGGAGAAAATGGAGGAAGACCAGAGGAAGAAAGAAGAAGAATTGGGGGAAGAAAAAGAGCTATTTTACAATAAAGGACTTGTCAAAAACTGCCTATTGGTTTTTGTAACACTATTACACTCTTTTTTTGGTGAATGGGTAGGGGTACAACGTACCCCATACTCCTTCACATAGGGGTTATTAAAGGGGGCTTCCAGATTCTGATAAGCCCCCCGCCCGCAGACCCCCACAACCACCGGCCTGGGTTATGGGGATGAGGTCCTTCTCCCCATCAACATGGGGACAAGGGGCTTTGGGGGGACTCCAAAGCAACCTCCCCATGTTGAGGGCATGTAGCCTTGTACAGTTCGGAGGGAGGGATGCTAGTAGTCCCCATCCCTCCTGCCATGCCAGGGCTGTATGCTCGGATAAGGGTCTGGTTTGGATTTTGGGGTGGACTCCCACGCCATTTTTTTAAATTTTGGCGCGGAGTTCCCCCTAAAATCCATTCCAGACCCGAAGTGCCTGGTATGGATTTTAGGGGGACCCCAACGTCATTTTTTAAAAAAATGTTGGTGCGGGGTTCCCCTTAAAATCCATACCATAACTGAAGGGCCTGGTTTGGATTTTTGGGGGGACCCCCACACATTTTTTTTAAAAAAAATTCCCCTTAACTAGACAAGACAGAGCCTCTTTCTGAGATTTGGTGTTTACAACTTAAAATCTGTTTTTCTTTATTAAGAAAATCACTTAGAACCCCCAAACATTGTATGATCAAGTAAGTAACAAACCCCAAACTCTACCTAATACTTACTGCCCCTGCGCCAAATTATTATATTATATATAGGCTCTAAATGAAAAATCAAAGAATAATTAAAAAAAAAAAGACAGCTGCTGCCTATAAATAACTAGACATTAAATTGCATACCACATGTATATAAAACAACAATAAAGGTAAACGTGGTAAGGCAGCGCTACCACATAAACCAAATTGTACAAATGATATGTGCAATACATAAAACAGTTCAAAACATAAAACAGTGATGGCATAAGGAATGGTTTCATTAATAAATGCACCTTATTAGTACTGGCAATTTTGCACTAGTGTTGGCTTTTGTTTTCTTCCCTATACATGTGACACTGTGAGTGAGCTGGCTTTGGATCAACCAGACGAGCTATCTATGCTGTACTTGCCGAACATGAGAGCTGGTGTTATGTAAACTACTCCTGCATCACTCTACAGAGGACTGTCATTTCTCCTATCTTCATTCTGGGATTCACATTATGGACTTTTGATATATGAACTGTTTTATGTCTTGCACATATGATTTGTACAATTTAGCTTATGTGATAACGCTGCCTTACCACATTTACCTTTATTGTAGTTTTATTGATATACAAATGGTGTGCAATTTAACCCCCAAACCCCCACCCTAGAGAATAAAATGGCGGTCATTGCAATACTTTATCTCACACCGTATTTGCTCAGCAGTCTTAAAAGCGCAATTGTTTTGGAAAAGATTCACTTTTTTAAATTAAAAAATAAGACAACAGTAAAGTTAGCTCAATTTTTTTCTATATTGTGAAAGATAAAAAGTCGTGCTTCAAAATTGCACCCGCTCGTGGAATGGCGACTCAAAAATCTCCATCGACAAAGTTAAAAAATTTCTACAGGTTACCAGTTTTGAGTTACAGAGGAGGTCTAGTGCTAGAATTATTGCTCTTGCTCTAATGATAGAGGTGATACCCCACATGTGTGGTTTGAACACCGTTTTCAAATGCGGGCGGGACTTACATGTTTGTAAACATTCCTTGTAATAGACAAAAAGCATGACAGGACCTCTTAACCACTTACCAACCGGAATGTTTTGCAGCTTTAGGACCAGAGCACTTTTTTCAATTTGGCACTGCACCGCTTCAAATGGTAATTGCGCGGTCATGCAATGCAGTACCCAAACAAAATTTGCGATATAAACAAAAAAAGGACGAAAATTTTTTTAAAAAAATGATATTTTCAACTTTATGTTATTACAAAAATACAATAAACTAAATTTTAGTCATAAATTTTTGCCAAAATGCATTTAGCCACATGTCTTGGGTAAAAAAAAAGTTAATTACCGTATATTTATTGGTTTGCGCAAAAGTTATAGCGTCTACAAACTAGGGTACATTTTCTGTAATTATGCAGCTTTTATTTTATGACTGCCTATCTCATTTCTTGAGGTGCTAAAATGGAAGGGCAGTACAAACCCCCCCCAAATGACCCCATTTTGGAAAGTAGACACCCCAAGGAATTTGCTGAGAGGCATGTTGAGTATTTTTCAGATCTCACATTTTGTCACAAAGTTTTGAAATTTGAAAAAAGTAAAAAAAAAAAAAAAAACAATTCTGTTTATTTCTTCATTTTCCAAAACAAATGAGAGCTGCAAAATACTCACCATGCCTCTTAGAAAATACCTTGGGGTGTCTTCTTTCCAAAATGGGGTCATTTGGGGGGGTTTTGTGCTATCTGGGCATTTCAGGGCCTCCAAAACCATGATAGGTACTGAGGAGTAAAATCACCATTTTATGCCCTTAGAAAGCCTGAAGGTGGTGATTGGTTTTCGGGGTCCTGTACGCGGATAGGCTCCCAAAAAGTCTCACACATGGGGTATCCCCACACTCAGGAGAAGCAGCAGAATGTATTTTGGGGTGTAATTCCACATATACCCATGGCGTGTGAGCAATATATCATGTCAGTGACAACTTTGTGTAAAAAAATAAATACAAATTGTAATTTCCCCAAAACTTGTGGCAAAATATAAAATATTTCATGGACTCAACATGCCTCTCAGCAGATAGCTTGGGGTGTCTACTTTCCAAAATGGGGTCATTTTTTTTTTTTTTTTTTGCTATCTGGCCATTTCATGGCCTCCGCAACCTGGATAGGTAGTATGGGGTGAAGGCATAAATTTTCGCCCTTAGAAATCCTGAAGGCGGTGATTGGTTTTCGGGGTCCCATACACAGATAGACTCACAAAAAGTCTCACACATGGGGTATCCCTGTACTCGGGAGAAGCAGCAGAATGTATTTTGGGGTGTAATTCCACACATACCCATGGCATGGGTGAGCAAGATATAATTTCAGTGATAACTTTGTGTAATTTTTTTTGCACTTTTCAATCATTTATGACAAACAAATAATATATTCCATGGACTCAACATGCCTCTAAATATAATAACTATAATAAACCGCAACAAAACATTACAGATATGCATAAATAACAATAGAGAGAGCAATAGAAAGAGAATAGAGAGAAAATGGAGATAGAAAAACAAGAAACGTTCAACTGTTTTTGGTTTTTATTTTTTAAAATTTTTTTGGTTTTTATAACTTTTTTTTTTTTTATCGGTACGCTTTTTTTTTTATAACAATAAACAATAAAGGTTAGGGTCTCCAAAAATGGGGTGACATCTTTGGAGACCCTGTGAAAGTGTGTCCTGATTCTATGTAGTGCTGTTCCCTACGCTAAAACTGAACTAATGAATGGTAGCGCTCAAAACAGTAACCGATGTAGAGACCAGGCTGGTCCAAACAGGTGGGGCAATAATATCGGGTGTCACGCCTGTATCCGTTTCGTCGGCAGACACGACATCTTTTTTGGGGGTATCGTTGGGTAGGGGTACCAGGGATGGCATATGGATAATGCCGTCCATGCAGCCGGCTCACTGCACATGGATCGGGAACTTGGGGTACAGAGCCATCTGGATACAGAAGGGCTCTGATGATCTCTTCCTGGAATGGCAGGAGAGGTCCAGTCCGTCCTGACGCTTTGTATAACACAAAAGCGTTCAGCAAAGCCAATTCAAAGAAGAAAATAGACACTTTTTTGTACCAGCGTCTGGATTTACGGGCAACTAAGTAGGGTGCCATTAACTGGTCATTGAGGTCCACCCCTCCCATATTAAGGTTATATTGGTGGACAGAGAGGGGTTTCTCCACAATACCAGTCGCCCTTCTAATTTGGACAGCCGTATCTGCATGAA